>OX359284.1:14070509-14110568 GCA_947179155.2 Hedera helix | reverse complement strand
GTACAATGCACACAAGTCTTCATTTGAGGAAACTTGCTATTCGTTTCGTTATTTCCTCAAAATTTGCGAAGAAATAGGTGAATTAGAGTCATACTACTAAGTTATACATCAGTTAGCCTCAAAAAGGAGCAATCCTATCACTCTCGCATTGAAAACAATGCGTACAACGCACACAAGTCTTCATTCGAGGAAACTTGCTCTTCATTTCAATATTTCCTCAAAATTTAGAAAGAAATAGGTGAATTAGAGTCATATTACTAAGTTATACGTCAGTTAGCCTTAAAAGGAGCAATCATATCACTCTCGTATTGAAAACAATGCGTACAACGAACACAAGTCTTCATTCGAGGAAACTTGTTATTCGTTTCGTTATTTCATCCATTTTTGCAAACCAATAGGTGATTAAGAGTCATATTACTTCGTTATACATCGGAAGGCTCAAAAGGAGCAATCCTATCACTCTCGCATTGAAACCAATGCGTAAAACGCACACAAGTCTTCATTTGAGGAAACTTGCTATTCGTTTCGATATTTCATCCATATTTGCAAACAAATAGGTGATTAAGAGTCATATTACTTCGTTGTACATGGGTCAGCCTCAAAAGGGGTAATCCAATCACTTTCGCATTGAAACCCATGCGTACAATACACACAGGTCTTCATTTGAGGAAACTTGCTATTCGTTTCGTCATTTCCTCAAAATTTGCGAAGAAATAGGTGAATTAGAGTCATATTACTAAGTTATACATCGGTTAGCCTCAAAAGGAGCAATCCTATCACTCTCGCATTGAAAACAATGCGTACAACGCACACAAGTCTTCATTTGAGGAAACTTGCTATTCGTTTCGTTATTTCATCCATCTTTGCAAACAAATAATTGATTAAAAGTCATATTACTTCGTTATACATCGGTTAGCCTCGAAAGGAGCAATCCTATCACTCTCGCATTGAAACCAATGCGTACAACGCACACAAGTCTTCATTTGAGGAAAATTGCTATTGCTTTCGTTATTTCATCCATATTTGCAAAGATATAGTTGATTAAGAGTCATATTACTTCGTTATACATCGGTTACCCTCAAAAGGAGCAATCCTATCACTCTCGCATTAAAAACCAATGCGTACAACGCACACAAGTCTTCATTTGAGGAAACTTGCTATACGTTTTGTTATTTCCTCAAAATTTGCGAAGAAATAGGTGAATTAGAGTCATACTACTAAGTTATACATCAGTTAGCCTCAAAAAGGAGCAATCCTATCACTCTCGCATTGAAAACAATGCGTACAACGCACACAAGTCTTCATTCGAGGAAACTTGCTATTCGTTTCGTTATTTCATCCATATTTGCAATCAAAAAGTTGATCAAAAGTCATATTACTTCGTTATACATCGATTAGCCTCAAAAGGAGCAATCCTATCACTCTCGCATTGAAAACAATGCGTACAACGCACACAAGTCTTCATTTGAGGAAACTTGCTATTCGTTTCCTTATTTCATCCATCTTTGCAAACAAATAGTTGATTAAAAGTCATATTACTTCGTTATACATCGGTTAGCCTCAAAAGGAGCAATCCTATCACTCTCGCATTAAAACCAATGCGTACAACGCACACAAGTCTTCATTTGAGGAAACTTGCTATTCGTTTCGTTATTTCATCCATATTTGCAAACAAAATGTTGATCAAAAGTCATATTACTTCGTTATACATTGGTTAGTCTCAAAAAGAGCAATCCTATCACTCACGCATTGAAACCAATGCGTACAACGCACACAAGTCTTCATTTGAGGAGACTTGCTATTCGTTTCGTTATTTCATCCACATTTGCAAATAAATAGGCGATTAAGAGTCATATTACTTCGTTGTACGTCTATCAGCCTCAAAATTGGCAAAGAAATTGGTGAATTAGAATTACATTACTATGTTATACATCGGTTATCCTCAAAAGAAACAATCCTATCATTCTAGTATTTAAAATAATGCATACAACGCACACAAGTCTTCATTCGAGGAAACTTGCTATTAGTTTTGTTATTTCATCCATATTTGCAAACAAATAGGTGATTAAGAGTCATATTACTTCATTGTACATCGGTTACCTCAAAAGGAGTAATCGTCTCACTCTCGCAATGTAACACATGCGTACAATACACACAAGTCTTCGTTGGAGGAAACTTGCTATTCGTTTCGTTATTTCCTCAAAATTTGCGAAGAAATAGGTGAATTAGAGTCATATTACTAAGTTATACGTCGGTTAGCCTCAAAAGAAGCAATCCTTTCACTCTCGTATTGAAAACAATGCGTACAACGCACACAAGTCTTCATTTGAGGAAACTTGCTATTCGTCTTGTTATTTCAGCCATATTTGCAAACAAATAGGTGATTAAGAGTCATATTACTTCGTTGTACATCGGTCAGCCTCAAAAGGGGCAATCCTATCACTCTTGCATTGAAACCCATGCGTACAATACACACAGGTCTTCATTTGAGGAAACTTGCTATTCGTTTCGTTATTTCCTCAAAATTTGCGAAGAAATAGGTGAATTCGATTCATATTACTAAGTTATACATCGGTTAGCCTCAAAAGGAGCAATCCTATCACTCTCGCATTGAAAACAATGCGTACAACGCACACAAGTCTTCATTCGAGGAAACTTGCTATTCGTTTCGTTATTTCATCCATCTTTGCAAACAAATAGTTGATTAAAAGTCATATTACTTCGTTATACATCGGTTAGCCTCAAAAGGAGCAATCCTATCACTCTCGCATTGAAGCCAATGCGTAAAACGCACACAAGTCTTCATTTGAGAAAACTTGCTCTTCATTTCGATATTTCCTCAAAATTTGCAAAGAAATAGGTGAATTAGAGTCATATTACTAAGTTATACGTCGGTTAGCCTCAAAAGGAGCAATCATATCACTCTCGTATTGAAAACAATGCGTACAACGCACACAAGTCTTCATTTGAGAAAACTTGCTCTTCATTTCGATATTTCCTCAAAATTTGCAAAGAAATAGGTGAATTAGAGTCATATTACTAAGTTATACGTCGGTTAGCCTCAAAAGGAGCAATCATATCACCCTCGTATTGAAAACAATGCGTACAACGCACACAAGTCTTCATTCGAGGAAACTTGTTATTCGTTTCGTTATTTCATCCATTTTTGCAAACCAATAGGTGATTAAGAGTCATATTACTTCGTTATACATCGGAAGGCTCAAAAGGAGCAATCCTATCACTCTCGCATTGAAACCAATGCGTAAAACGCACACAAATCTTCATTTGAGGAAACTTGCTATTTGTTTCAATATTTCATCCATATTCGCAAACAAATAGGTGATTAAGAGTCATATTACTTCATTGTACATCGGTCAGCCTCAAAAGGGGCAATCCAATCACTCTCGCATTGAAAGCCATGCGTACAATACACACAGGTCTTCATTTGAGGAAACTTGCTATTCGTTTCGTTATTTCCTCAAAATTTGCGAAGAAATAGGTGAATTAGAGTCATATTACTAAGTTATACATCGGTTAGCCTCAAAAGGAGCAATCCTATCACTCTCGCATTGAAAATAATTCGTACAACGCACACAAGTCTTCATTTGAGGAAACTTGCTATTCGTTTCGTTATTTCATCCATCTTTGCAAACAAATAGTTGATTAAAAGTCATATTACTTCGTCATACATCGGTTAGCTTCAAAAGGAGCAATCATATCACTCTCCCATTGAAACCAATGCGTACAACGCACACAAGTCTTCATTTGAGGAAACTTGCTATTCGTTTCGTTATTTCCTCAAAATTTGCGAAGAAATAGGTGAATTAGAGTCATATTACTAAGTTATACATCGGTTAGCCTCAAAAGGAGCAATCCTATCACTCTCGCATTGAAACCAATGCGTACAACGCACACAAGTCTTTATTTGAGGAAACTTGCTATTCGTTTCGTTCTTTCCTCAAAATTTGCGAAGAAATAGGTGAATTCGAGTCATATTACTAAGTTATACATCGGTTAGCCTCAAAAGGAGCAATCCTATCACTCTCGCATTGAAACCAATGCGTACAACGCACACAAGTCTTCATTTGAGGAAACTTGCTATTCGTTTCGTTATTTCCTCAAAATTTGCAAAGAAATAGGTGAATTCGAGTCATATTACTAAGTTATACATCGGTTAGCCTCAAAAGGAGCAATCCTATCACTCTCGCATTGAAAACAATGCGTACAATGCACACAAGTCTTCATTCGAGGAAACTTGCTATTCGTTTCGTTATTTCATCCATCTTTGCAAACAAATAGTTGATTAAAAGTCATATTACTTCGTTATACATCGGTTAGCCTCAAAAGGAGCAATCCTATCACTCTCGCATTGAAACCAATGCGTAAAACGCACACAAGTCTTCATTTGAGAAAACTTGCTCTTCATTTCGATATTTCCTCAAAATTTGCAAAGAAATAGGTGAATTAGAGTCATATTACTAAGTTATACGTCGGTTAGCCTCAAAAGGAGCAATCATATCACTCTCGTATTGAAAACAATGCATACAACGCACACAAATCTTCATTTGAGAAAACTTGCTCTTCATTTCGATATTTCCTCAAAATTTAGAAAGAAATAGGTGAATTAGAGTCATATTACTAAGTTATACGTCAGTTAGCCTCAAAAGGAGCAATCATATCACTCTCGTATTGAAAACAATGCGTACAACGCACACAAGTCTTCATTCGAGGAAACTTGTTATTCGTTTCGTTATTTCATCCATTTTTGCAAACTAATAGGTGATTAAGAGTCATATTACTTCGTTATACATCGGAAGGCTCAAAAGGAGCAATTCTATCACTCTCGCATTGAAACCAATGCGTAAAACGCACACAAGTCTTCATTTGAGGAAACTTGCTATTCGTTTCGATATTTCATCCATATTTGCAAACAAATAGGTGATTAAGAGTCATATTACTTCGTTGTACATGGGTCAGCCTCAAAAGGGGTAATCCAATCACTTTCGCATTGAAACCCATGCGTACAATACACACAGGTCTTCATTTGAGGAAACTTGCTATTCGTTTCGTCATTTCCTCAAAATTTGCGAAGAAATAGGTGAATTAGAGTCATATTACTAAGTTATACATCGGTTAGCCTCAAAAGGAGCAATCCTATCACTCTCGCATTGAAAACAATGCGTACAACGCACACAAGTCTTCATTTGAGGAAACTTGCTATTCGTTTCGTTATTTCATCCATATTTGCAAACAAATAATTGATTAAAAGTCATATTACTTCGTTATACATCGGTTAGCCTCGAAAGGAGCAATCCTATCACTCTCGCATTGAAACCAATGCGTACAACGCACACAAGTCTTCATTTGAGGAAAATTGCTATTGGTTTCATTATTTCATCCATATTTTCAAAGAAATAGTTGATTAAGAGTCATATTACTTCGTTATACATCGGTTACCCTCAAAAGGAGCAATCCTATCACTCTCGCATTAAAACCAATGCGTACAACGCACACAAGTCTTCATTTGAGGAAACTTGCTATTCGTTTCGTTATTTCCTCAAAATTTTCGAAGAAATAGGTGAATTAGAGTCATACTACTAAGTAATACATCACTTAGCCTCAAAAAGGAGCAATCCTATCACTCTCGCATTGAAAATAATGCGTACAACGCACACAAGTCTTCATTCGAGGAAACTTGCTATTCGTTTCGTTATTTCATCCATATTTGCAAACAAAAAGTTGATCAAAAGTCATATTACCTCGTTATACATCGGTTAGCCTCAAAAGGAGCAATCCTATCACTCTCGCATTGAAACCAATGCGTACAACGCACACAAGTCTTCATTTGAGGAAACTTGCTTTTCATTTCATCCACATTTGCAAATAAATAGGTGATTAAGAGTCATATTACTTCTTTGTACGTCGGTCAGCCTCAAAATTGGCAAAGAAATTGGTGAATTAGAGTCACATTACTATGTTATACATCGGTTATCCTCAAAAGGAACAATCCTATCACTCTAGCATTTAAAATAATGCGTACAACGCACACAAGTCTTCATTCGAGGAAACTTGCTATTCGTTTTGTTATTTCATCCATATTTGCAAACAAATAGGTGATTAAGAGTCATATTACTTCATTGTACATCGGTTAGCCTCAAAAGGAGTAATTGTATCACTCTCGCAATGAAACACATGCGTATAATACACACAAGTCTTCCTTGGACGGAACTTGCTATTCGTTTCGTTATTTCCTCAAAATTTGCGAAGAAATAGGTTAATTAGAGTCATATTACTAAGTTATACGTCGGTTAGCCTCAAAAGAAGCAATCCTATCACTCTCGCATTAAAAACAATGCGTACAACGCACACAAGTCTTCATTTGAGGAAACTTGCAATTCGTCTCGTTATTTCATCCATATTTGCAAACAAATAGGTGATTAAGAGTTATATTACTTCCTTTGTACATCGGTCAGCCTCAAAAGGGGCAATCCTATCACTCTCGCATTGAAACCCATGCGTACAATACACACAGGTCTTCATTTGAGGAAACTTGCTATTCGTTTCGTTATTTCCTCAAAATTTGCGAAAAATAGGTGAATTCGAGTCATATTACTAAGTTATACATCAGTTAGCCTAAAAAAGGAGCAATCCTATCACTCTCGCATGGAAAACAATGCGTACAACGCACACAAGTCTTCATTCGAGGAAACTTGCTATTCGTTTCGTTATTTCATCCACATTTGCAAACAAAAAGTTGATCAAAAGTCATATTACTTCGTTATACATCGGTTAGCCTCAAAAGGAGCAATCCTATCACTCTCGCATTGAAAACAATGCGTACAACGCACACAAGTCTTCATTTGAGGAAATTTGCTATTCGTTTCCTTATTTCATCCATCTTTGCAAACAAATAGTTGATTAAAAGCCATATTACTTCGTTATACATCGGTTAGCCTCAAAAGGAGCAATCCTATCACTCTCGCATTAAAACCAATGCGTACAACGCACACAAGTCTTCATTTGAGGAAACTTGCTATTCGTTTCGTTATTTCATCCATATTTGCAAACAAAATGTTGATCAAAAGTCATATTAATTCGTTATACATTGGTTAGTCTCAAAAAGAGCAATCCTATCACTTACGCATTGAAACCAATGCGTACAACGCAGACAAGTCTTCATTTGAGGAGACTTGCTATTCGTTTCGTTATTTCATCGACATTTGCAAATAAATAGGTGATTAAGAGTCATATTACTTCGTTGTACGTCGGTCAGCCTCAAAATTGGCAAAGAAATTGGTGAATTAGAGTCACATTACTATGTTATACATTGGTTATCCTCAAAAGAAACAATCCTATCATTCTAGTATTTAAAATAATGCATACAACGCACACAAGTCTTCATTCGAGGAAACTTGCTATTCATTTTGTTATTTCATCCACATTTGCAAACAAATAGGTGATTAAGAGTCATATTACTTCATTGTACATCGGTTAGCCTCAAAAGGAGTAATCGTATCACTCTCGCAATGTAACACATGCGTACAATACACACAAGTATTCGTTGGAGGAAACTTGCTATTTGTTTCGTTATTTCCTCAAAATTTGCGAAGAAATAGGTGAATTAGAGTCATATTAATAAGTTATACGTCGGTTAGCCTCAAAAGAAGTAATCCTTTCACTCTCGCATTGAAAACAATGCGTACAACGCACACAACTCTTCATTTGAGGAAACTTGCTATTCGTCTCGTTATTTCATCCATATTTGCAAACAAATAGGTGATTAAGAGTCGTATTACTTCGTTGTACATCGGTCAGCCTCAAAAGGGGCAATCCTATCACTCTTGCATTGAAACCCATGCGTACAATACACACAGGTCTTCATTTGAGGAAACTTGCCATTCGTTTCGTTATTTCCTCAAAATTTGCGAAGAAATAGGTGAATTCGAGTCATATTACTAAGTTATACATCGGTTAGCCTCAAAAGGAGCAATCCTATCACTCTCGCATTGAAAATAATGCGTACAACGCACACAAGTCTTCATTCGAGGAAACTTCCTATTCGTTTCGTTATTTCATCCATCTTTGCAAACAAATAGTTGATTAAAAGTCATATTACTTCGTTATACATCGGTTAGCCTCAAAAGGAGCAATCCTATCACTCTCGCATTGAAGGCAATGCGTAAAATGCACACAAGTCTTCATTTGAGAAAACTTGCTCTTCATTTCGATATTTCCTCAAAATTTGCAAAGAAATAGGTGAATTAGAGTCATATTACTAAGTTATACGTCGGTTAGCATCAAAAGGAGCAATCATATCACCCTCGTATTGAAAACAATGCGTACAATGCACATAAGTCTTCATTCGAGGAAACTTGTTATTCGTTTCGTTATTTCATCCATTTTTGCAAACCAATAGGTGATTAAGAGTCATATTACTTCGTTATACCTCGGAAGGCTCAAAAGGAGCAATCCTATCACTCTCGCATTGAAACCAATGCGTAAAACGCACACAAGTCTTCATTCGAGGAAACTTGCTATTCGTTTCGTTATTTCATCCATATTTGCAAACAAATAGGTGATTAAGAGTCATATTACTTTGTTATACATCGGAAGGCTCAAAAGGATCAATCCTATCACTCTCGCATTGAAACCAATGCGTAAAACGCACACAAATCTTCATTTGAGGAAACTTGCTATTCGTTTCGATATTTCATCCATATTCGCAAACAAATAGGTGATTAAGAGTCATATTACTTCATTGTACATCGGTCAGCCTCAAAAGGGGCAATCCAATCACTCTCGCATTGAAAGCCATGCGTACAATACACACAGGTATTCATTTGAGGAAACTTGTTATTCGTTTCGTTATTTCCTCAAAATTTGCGAAGAAATAGGTGAATTAGAGTCATATTACTAAGTTATACATCGGTTAGCCTCAAATGGAGCAATCCTATCACTCTCGCATTGAAAACAATGCGTACAACGCACACAAGTCTTCATTTGAGGAACTTGCTATTCGTTTCGTTATTTCATCCATCTTTGCAAACAAATAGTTGATTAAAAGTCATATTACTTCGTTATACATCGGTTAGCCTCAAAAGGAGCAATCATATCACTCTCCCATTGAAACCAATGCGTACAATGTAATGACCACGAATTTCATTAGTCATTGTAAATATACTTAATAAATATTTAGCAATGAATTTAAATTTTTCTCATTAATTAATTGTGCATTAGATAATTAAATAAATGTACTTATGTGCTTGTATATTTATTTAAAGAATTAAAGCAAAGTGTATAATTAATTAAAGCAAATCTAATTGGATTATATTGTAAATCCAAATGAGTTGATAAACTAGCTTAAAGATATTAACCTAGTAGATCATGTAATTAATTTAATTACTAGCCCATGTAATTAATTAAACAAGCCCAATGCTTGATTTAATTAAATGTAACATAGTTATTTAAATGTTAGCCCAATGTGGTATTTAAATTGAGCCCAAACAATTTAATTAAATGAGCCCAATAGAAGTTATTCCCAAGTCCTGAAGTCCACTAAGGGTCAAACTTTGGTCAATATATATATATATATATATATATATATATATATATATATATATATATATATATATATATATATTTATATATGCACATTTTTGCATTAAAAATAAAGGAAAAATGGCTTGGATAATCCAATTTGCTGAATTCTTGGGGGCCCCACATGGATAACTTGACTTCTTAGATTGCTTGGAAATCCATCCATGTCATATAGTGGTTGAACAACCCTAGTCATTCCATGAGTCAATCAAATGGTCATTCAATCAAATAGTAAGCATGATTAGCAATTAAATTGACCAACATGGGTGAATTAGTGAGTTAATGGTGTGTTAGTGGTTGGCTATAAAAGAAACACTCGACACTTGTTCAATGTTTGTTAGTTCATTTGAAGTTGCTAGAAAGAAAAAGAGAGAGAGCATTTGAGAGCATTTGAGAGCAAAACACCTAAGTGTTGAGAGAAAAAGCTAAGGAAGGTCTTGGTGGATGTCCTCAAGCTACACAACTTACTTTGGTAGAAGGAGAAGAAGAGCATCCAAGACCTCAAGGTTTAAAAGTGCTCTCAACTTCATCTTATTTCATTTTTGTAGTCTAGAAAGCTTTTGATCGGTTAAAATTAATTTTTAACCGATCAAAACTCGTTTTGATGATCTAGAAGTATTTAAATATGTAATATATGTATATTCATAGATCTATGTGTTTATAAAATGTTTTGGTATGTTAGAAATACATAAAAATGGTAGAAAAGTTTATAACACAATTTTACCGGTAAACCCTAACTATGCATGCTAGGTTTATGGTTGTATTTTGAAATGTACAAATTGGAAAGTGGATTTTTATGGCTAGAAAGCTAGATATATGAGTTTTAAAGATAAAACATTTTTGAACTTTTCAAAAATAATGAATAACAAAGAAGTTATGGCTTTTACCGCAAATGATGTTGATTTTAAAACCCTATATTGCATTGTGAGCCATTTTGAGTCTAGTTCCGTTTGGAATTTGGATTTATGATCTAAAGAGAAATTGTAGAAGGGGAAATTCTTATGAGAATTGACTCAAGAATCACCCCAAAATGTTTTCGTATGAAGAAGTTATGGCTGTCGGAGCGTCGGAGGGTCGAACAGTCAAACAGTTGACTTTCGGATAAAACGGCTGACGCAGCCGCGTCAGGAGTGACGCAGCTGCGTCAGAACAATCTGCTAAGCAGATTTTTGGTGCTCCGGGTAGGTCGGGTCGGTCCGGGTCGGGTCGGGTCGATCCGTGTCGAGTTTTCTTTGAAAAATTAAGTTGAAATAGGTGTAAAATGAATATATTTGGGTATTAAACAAATTTATATGGAGTCTATTTGTAAACCAATGCTATCTAAATGTTTAAATTAAATACTAAGGTTAACCCAATTTAAAAGTTAACTTTTGGTATTATTTAAAGAGTATTAAAATATTACTACATGGTTAATAATATTAATAAGTAACTAAATATTATGAAATGATGGATAATATTAGTAAGAGATTAAAATATTATTAAATGAGTAATAATATTAATAAGTCAATAAAATATTATTAAATAAATAATAATATTAGTAAATGAATAAAATATTATTTAATGGTTAATAATATTAGATAATGAATAAAATATTATTAAATGATTAATAATATTAGATACTAAATCAAATATTACTAAATGATTAATAATATTAGATAATGATTTAAAATATTATTAGATGATTAATAATATTAATAAGATAATAAAATATTATTAAATGATTAATAATATTGGATATTAAATAAAATATTATTAAATAATTAATAATATTAGATAATGTTTAAAATATTATTAAATGGTTAATAATATTAATGAGGTAATAAAATATTATTAAATGATTAATAATATTAGATAATTAATAAAATATTATTAAATGATTAATAATATTAGATAATGATTTAAAATATTTAATAATATTAAATAATAAATAAAATATTATTAAAGGATTAATAATATTATGAGGTGAATAAAATATTATTAAATGATTAATAATATTATAAGGATGATAAAATATTATTAAATAATTAATAATATTATAAGGACAATAAAATGTTATTAATGGATTAATAATGTTAAGTGATTGATAGAATATTATTAAAAGGTTAATAATATTAGAAGGCTAATAATGTATTATTAAACGATTAATAGTACTACAAGACTAATAAAATATTATTAAATTGTTAATAATATTATATAAGTGTATGAACTATATTAAATAATTAATATAGGTTCTTTGTGTTTGAAATATTATCAAGTAATTAATGATAATGTTTCCTATGTGTTTATATACCCATAATTATATAATTATGTGGTTCGTAAGGTTTATAAAGGTCATTATACTTACAAGTATATGATACTAATTTAAGATCAAACTGATTTAATTATTAGGTTCGTTCAAGGATTGTTAAATTAAGTTGGTTAGCAGTAAACGACGCACGAGGCAAGTCTTCTACCTTTAACTTGTACTTATTGTTGCAATTATTATTCAACTTTAATTACTTTGAGCAATTCAATTATTGTTGAGCAAGTATCTACACTCGTAGATATTTGACAGACCTTTGAGTGAATTAATTATCGAAAATTACTTCACATCGTTATTGATTATTGTATTCGCACATAGTGCTTTTGCAAACTGTTTAAGAACGTCTAAGCTAATTGTTTCGGCTAGACAAATACATGTTAAATTCATTTAGTTGAATATTATAAAAGCTTATCCAAACCATTGGCTGGTGCGGATTCTTACAGTAAGACTGAGATAGAACAACCCTAGTTAAAGGGGATTTTTATTTGTCGGAGACCCGACAGCGCGCAAGAAAACTAAATGTGATGCATATACATAGGACATGAGAGGACTGATCCCCTCAAGTGTCCCGTTATTTTAACAAGGAGTCAGACATTGTATGTCTGTTCTACCTTAGTAGCAGTTCATGGTCATTAAAGACCACTCAGCAGTAAAGAGTCAATTCCTTCTTTTATTGAACATTGATTCTTGTTATCTTTCACAATTGCTATTGTTGAAACCTTGAAGTTATTTCCCTTCATCATGATATATCGTATGATTGTTGTTTACAAACTTGCTGAGCCATTTAGTTGCTCATTCTTGCTATATCATGACTATATTTCAGCCATTCCCGAAAGCTCTAAATCGGACAAAGGCAAGGGGAAAGCGAATGTTTAGTTTTAGTAATTGCATGCTAGTTTATATTACTGTTATGTAATTACTGTTGTAAATCTTTTGTATTTCCCTTAAGATATGTAATTTTAAGATTAAGGTAATAGACCTTGGGAAGTGTAGCCTTTTGATTAAGGAACCTTTTGTATTATTCCGCGAAGTTTGAATACAATTTATGTATTTCATAATTGTTAAGTATTGTACAGTGAGAACCAAACCCGAGGATTAAGAACCCGGATTTGGGGTCGTCACAGGTTGGTATCAGAGCTGTAGGTTAGAAATGCTAGGATTGCGAAACCTAGGTTATAACCTTAGCACTAAACTCTTATCGAGTGCGTTAGGAGATGAATCGGGGAGATTCATCATGATGTGTATTTTTGGAGATGGATTGAGAAAATCCATCGAGCCGAAATGTACATGATAAAATATCATTTCATTTCATCAATGAATATATTTTATTGCTGTACTAACATGTGTTATTTATGTTATTGTAGGATGACGGAGATAGGCCAGTCGAGTACTGCGGTAGATGAGGTGATCTATACGGATATCCATATGGATACCGCACAGCCACGGGTGGCTGCACCGGTCGAGGAGCCAGAGTCAGATCCCGAGGAGGGAAATAGAGAGGACGCTGTCTGGGGCGGAGTTATGGGGCAGTACAGTGAGGAGGAGGCTGATACTGATGATGATGAGGACGAGGAGCCAGCTGAGTATGTTGATGGCATGGGCACTGTCGCCAGTGACATCATCGATACTCTCACTACGGCTAACGATGAGCTAGAGGAGAGGGTTCAGCACTTGGAGGAGCAGAACCAGATCCACCAGCAGACAGAGCAGCAGTACAGAGATACAGCTTATATGTTCTCCGGCGAGAACATAGAGCTGAAGGCGAGGATGGCCGAGATGGAGGCCAAGTTAGTAGCCGCTGAGCTGAAGATTCAGCAGACACAGGCAGAGAGGGAGGCCATGAGGGGCCAGATGCAGCAGGCCGTTGAGGCGAGGTTAGATATGGAGTTTCAGCGTGATGAAGCTCACGGGCAGATGATGGAGCTGGAGGACGAGGTTAGGGAGAAGAGGGTGAGGATAGATAGACTCAGTTACGTCTATCGCTCATCCTTTGGTAGATTCCAGAGTAGGGTGCACTACTACCCTGCCGAGGAAGGCCAGACCTTGCACACCATCAGTAGGGGTGTGGTCAGGGCTATTGGAGATGAGGAGTACGACGATGCGGTTCGTCGAGGGATGCGCCGTTAGTTGTATTTTCTTTATTTATGATGTATGTACATAGATGCAGTAGAAACCCAACTTTTGTTTTGATAGAGGGTTAGTATGTTGTAAATCCCAACTCTATGAAGTTGTGGGATATGTTAGATCCCGTCTTTTATTTTAACTATCGGGGTTAGCAGCGTTTATAGCAGTATGCTTATGATGTAAAAGTGCTACGCACTGTGTTTTAGCATATGAATATAAATGCATTTTCGTTTATGTTTATATGTGTCAAGATGATTATTTGTGCTTTAGTTTAAAATACCTAAGCTACAAAACGAAAGTAAAAAGATTGAAACAACTTTAATAAATTAAATTTTCTTTATACAGAAAATGCCGCCACAGAGAAGAAATCAACGACTACCCCCACCACCAGTCGAAGAGTCAGTCAATGCCGGAGGGGTACCACCCAACCCTGTCCAAGAGTTCGTAAAAATGCTAATGGGAGCATTTCGCGGACGCAACGCAGAGGCTACTGGAGCAACAAACCCTGCCGCTCCACTAGCAACCTTTAAAGACTTCAAACTGATAGGACCACCCGAGTTCAAAGGGACCACGGATCCTATAGAAGCACAAGAAAAAAGTCTTCGAGGTTGCACGAGTTAGGGAGGAGCAAATGACCTCATTTGCTACCTTCATGATGAAAGGGGAGGCCAGCCACTGGTGGAAGGCCAATAAAAGTAGAGCGGGGGAGGGAACAATCGTCTGGGCGCGATTCAAGGAAGTATTCCTGGAAAACTACTTTCCAGAGAGTACAAAGGCTAGGATGGAAATTAAATTCCTAGAGCTGAAGCAAGGTAACATGTCGGTATCCGAATATGCCGCCAAGTTCAATGAATTGGCGAGATTTGCCACACATCAGGTGGACACTGAGGCGAGACGCGCCAGACGATTCGAACAGGGGCTGAAACCATGGGTTTACAGTCGGGTAGCCGTTCTCCAGATCACAAATTTTGCAACACTACTGGAGAAAGTTATCATAGCTGAGGGTGGAAATGAAGCTTTGAATAAGCATAACCAAGAACGAAACAAAAAGAAAAACGAAGGAGGAAACCGATAGGGTAGCAGCGGGGGGCAGCAACTCGAACAAACGCAAGTGGAATAACAACAGCAGTTCGGGGACACCCCAGGGCAGTGAGTCAAAGAAAGCAAGCAAATGTTGTCAATGCGGGAAGAATCACTCAGGGGAGTGCATGAAGGGAAGGAATGTCTGTTACAACTGTGGGCAAGAGGGGCACATCGCTCCTAATTGTCCCACACCAAAAAGGAAGGGAGGTTGTTTCGCCTGCGGGGCCATGGACCATCAGTTTAAAGATTGTCCGAAGAAGAAGAACACCGGAGGGAGTTCGGGCTTTAGGGGAAGCAACAACAACAACAACAACGCCAAACTGACCATTGGAGGGCCGGTGCCACAGAACAAACCAACGGCACGGACTTTCAACATGACGGTGCAGGACGCCGTCGAATCAAAAGACGTGGTGTCAGGTATTATTCCGATCAATGAGATAAATGCTTACGTATTATTTGATTCGGGTGCTACCTGTTCATTTGTGTCTGATGAATTCGCTAGACGGTTAGAATTGCCTAGACAAAAACTAGAGAACCCACTGAACATAGAAGTTGCAAATAAAGAAGTGATTCCTGTAGAGTATGTACATAGAAACTGTTGTGCTGAAATCAGGGGTCAGAAGTTGAGTGTAGATTTAATTCCAATACGTTTGGGGGAGTTTGACGTTATACTTGGAATGGATTGGTTGTTTAACCATGGAGCTATAATTGATTGTCAAAAGAAGTGTATACACCTTAAGACACCGAATAGGTCTAAGGTCGTATTTTATGGCAGCAAGTTGTCTAGACAATCGGCATGTCTGACGATGATGCAGGCCAAGAAACTGTTGAAGAAAGGTTGTGAAGGGTATTTAGCTCACATAGTGGACACACAGATGGTGAATCCCGAGATGGAGCAAATACCAGTAGTGAGGGAGTTCATGGACGTGTTTCCAGATGTACTGCCAGGTTTACCGCCAGATAGGGAGATAGAGTCTGTAATTGATTTGGTACCGGGGACAGCACCAATATCAAAGGCACCATATAGGATGGCACCGGTAGAAATGAAGGAGTTAATGATCCAACTACAAGAGTTGTTGGATAATAAGTACATTCAACCAAGTGTTTCTCCATGGGGAGCACCTGTGTTGTTTGTAAAGAAGAAGGATGGATCAATGAGGTTGTGTATGGATTATAGAGAGCTGAATAAGGTGACAATTAAGAACAAGTACCCGTTGCCACGAATTGACGATCTTTTCGATCAATTGAAAGGGGCGAAGTACTTTTCAAAGATTGACTTGAGGACTGGTTATCATCAGTTGAAAGTCAGGAAGGAGGATGTACCCAAGACGGCATTCAGAACTCGATATGGGCATTATGAGTTTCTGGTGATGTCGTTTGGACTGACGAATGCGCCAGCCGCATTTATGGACATGATGAGCAGAATATTCAAGCAGTACTTGGATAAATTTGTTGTTGTGTTCATTGACGATATTTTGGTTTATTCCAAGACGAAGGAGGAACATGATGAACACCTAAGAGTGGTATTGGAGATTTTACGGAGGGAGCAGTTGTATGCTAAATTTTCGAAGTGTGAATTCTGGTTGGAGAGAGTTCAATTTTTGGGTCATGTCATTGACAAAGAGGGAGTTTCAGTAGATCCAGCAAAGGTGGAAGCGGTGATGAATTGGGAACAACCAAGGACGCCGACGGAGGTAAGAAGTTTCTTGGGGTTAGCGGGTTACTATCGGAGATTCATTCAAGATTTTTCAAAGATAGCAAAACCGCTGACAAATTTAACGAGGAAGACGGTGAAATACGTATGGACGGAGAAGTGTGAGGAGAGTTTTCAGGAGCTAAAGAAGAGACTTAGTGAAGCACCTGTATTGACTTTACCGGACGATACGGGAGGTTTTACGGTCTACAGTGATGCATCGCACAAGGGACTTGGCTGTGTGCTTATGTAAAACGGCAAGGTCGTTGCGTATGCGTCCAGACAGTTGAAGGATTACGAGAAGGGATACCCTACACACGACTTGGAGCTGGCTGCGGTAGTGTTTGCCCTTAAAATCTGAAGACATTATTTATATGGAGAGAAATGTGAGATATTCACGGACCATAAGAGTCTGAAGTATATCTTCACACAGAAGGAGTTAAATATGAGGCAACGGAGATGGTTAGAATTGATCAAAGACTATGATTGTGAAATTCTATATCATCCCGGCAAGGCCAACGTAGTAGCAGATGCTCTAAGCAGAAAGAGCAGGGAGAAATTGTTCATCTTGACAAATCAGGAACAATTGGTTCAAGAGATGGCTCGAATGGAGTTGGAGGTAAGAAATCCAAATGAGTCAATGGAAGTGGAAGCGAGCCCAACCCTGTTAGATCGGGTAAAAGAGGCTCAAGACAAAGATGAAGAATGTGTCAGAATAAGGATGAGAATGACCGAAGGGGAAGAGGTCAAGTTCAAGGAAGATAGCATGGGATTACTAAGATTTGAAAATCGTGTTTGGGTGCCGCTAGTGCCCGAACTACGAGAAGAGATCTTGCAAGAGGCCCACAGTACGAGATACTCGATACATCCGGGAAGTACGAAGATGTATCAAGATCTGCGTCAGCACTTTTGGTGGCCGAATTTAAAAAGGGAGGTCGCAGAATGTGTCAGCCGATGTCTAACTTGTCAAAGGGTAAAGGCTGAACATCAGAGACCAAGTGGATTACTACAGCCGTTAGAGATTCCTGAGTGGAAATGGGAGCATATCACAATGGATTTTGTGGTAGGACTTCCAGCAACACAGAAGGGATTTGACGCAATATGGGTGATTGTGGATCGACTAACAAAGTCAGCGCACTTTTTGCCGATCAAGATTAAGTTCAGTTTGGATCAGTTGGCCAAATTGTACATTAAAGAGATAGTTTCAAGACATGGGGTGTCGATATCGATTGTGTCAGACAGAGATCCGCGCTTCACGTCAAAATTTTGGAGAAGTCTTCAGGAGAGATTGGGGACACAGTTGAGAATGAGTACAGCATATCATCCGCAGACCGATGGGCAAAGTGAAAGAACAATACAGACATTGGAAGATATGCTCAGGGCCTGTGTGATGGATTTCAAGGGCAGTTGGGAGAACCATCTACCATTAGTTGAGTTTGCATACAACAATAGTTATCATGCAAGCATAGGCATGCCGCCTTACGAAGCATTATACGGAAGAAAGTGCAGAACACCTCTATGTTGGGATGAGGTAGGTGAACGCCGACTGTTGGGACCAGAATTGATTCAACAGACGGTAGAAATTATCAAAGTAATAAGAGCTCGGCTAGTAGCAGCTCAGGACCGTCAGAAGAAATATGCCGACTTACATCGACAGAAGCGAGACTTCGAAGTTGGGAGTTTTGTATTCATGAAGGTATCTCCCTGGAAAGGGAAGATCCGATTTGGGAAGAAAGGGAAGCTGAGTCCGAGGTTCATAGGACCGTTCGAGATATTGAAGAGAGTGGGTGAAGTGGCGTACGAGGTAGCTTTACCTCCTGAACTGGAGCATATTCGCAATGTGTTTCATGTGTCAGTGTTGCGACCATACAAGCCAGACCACAAACATGTCATATCCTATGAGCCAATACAAGTCGAGAAAGACTTATCGTACGAGGAAATTCCTGTCCAGATACTGGATAGGAAAGAGCAGAAATTACGGAATAAGATTATATATTCTGTCAAAGTCCTTTGGAGGAACCACAACGCTGAGGAAGCTACGTGGGAGCTTGAGGAAAAGATGAGGGCTAACTATCCGCATCTGTTTTGAGTAGTTTAAATTTGTAATTCTGGGGACGGAATTCTTATAAGGGGGGGGGGGGGAATGTAATGACCACGAATTTCATTAGTCATTGTAAATATACTTAATAAATATTTAGCAATGAATTTAAATTTTTCTCATTAATTAATTGTGCATTAGATAATTAAATAAATGTACTTATGTGCTTGTATACTTATTTAAAGAATTAAAGCAAAGTGTATAATTAATTAAAGCAAATCTAATTGGATTATATTTTAAATCCAAATGAGTTGATAAACTAGGTTAAAGATATTAACCTAGTAGCCCAAGTAATTAATTTAATTACTAGCCCATGTAATTAATTAAACAAACCCAATACTTGATTTAATTAAATGTAGCATAGTTATTTAAATGCTAGCCCAATGTGGTATTTAAATTGAGCCCAAATAATTTAATTAAATGAGCCCAATAGAAGTTATTCCCAAGCCCAATGTGAAGTCCATTAAGGGTCAAACTTTGGTCAATATATATATATATATATATGTATATATATATATATATATATATATATATATATATATGCACATTTTTGCATTAAAAATAAAGGAAAAATGGCTTGGATAATCCAATTTGCTGAATTCTTGGGGGCCCCACATGGATAACTTGACTTCTTAGATTGCTTGGAAATCCATCCATGTCATATAGTGGTTGAACAACCCTAGTCATTCCATGAGTCAATCAAATGGTCATTCAATCAAATAGTAAGCATGATTAGCAATTAAATTGACCAACATGGGTGAATTAGTGAGTTAATGGTGTGTTAGTGGTTGGCTATAAAAGAAACACTCGACACTTGTTCAATGTTTGTTAGTTCATTTGAAGTTGCTAGAAAGAAAAAGAGAGAGAGCATTTGAGAGCATTTGAGAGCAAAACACCTAAGTGTTGAGAGAAAAGGCTAAGGAAGGTCTTGGTGGATGTCCTCAAGCTACACAACTTACTTTGGTAGAAGGAGAAGAAGAGCATCCAAGACCTCAAGGTTTAAAAGTGCTCTCAACTTCATCTTATTTCATTTTTGTAGTCTAGAAAGCTTTTGATCGGTTAAAATTAATTTTTAACCGATCAAAACTCGTTTTGATGATCTAGAAGTATTTAACTATGTAATATATGTATATTCATAGATCTATGTGTTTATAAAATGTTTTGGTATGTTAGAAATACATAAAAATGGTAGAAAAGTTCATAACACAATTTTACCGGTAAACCCTAACTATGCATGCTAGGTTTATGGTTGTATTTTGAAATGTACAAATTGGAAAGTGGATTTTTATGGCTAGAAAGCTAGATCTATGAGTTTTAAAGATAAAACCTTTTTGAACTTTTCAAAAATAATGAATAACAAAGAAGTTATGGCTTTTACCGCAAATGATGTTGATTTTAAAACCCTATATTGCATTGTGAGCCATTTTGAGTCTAGTTACGTTTGGAATTTGGATTTGTGATCTAAAGAGAAATTGTAGAGGGGGAAATTCTGATGATAATGGACTCAATAATCACCCCAAAATGTTTTCGTATGAAGAAGTTATGGCTGTCGGAGCGTCGGAGGGTCGAACAGTCAAACAGTTGACTTTCGGATAAAACGGCTGACGCAGCCGCGTCAGGAGTGACGCAGCTGCGTCAGAACAATCTGCTAAGCAGATTTTTGGTTCTCCGGGTCGGGTCGGGTCGGGTCGGTCCGGGTCGGGTCGGGTCGATCCGGGTCGAGTTTTCTTTGAAAAATTAAGTTGAAATAGGTGTAAAATGAATATATTTGGGTATTAAACAAATTTATATGGAGTCTATTTGTAAACCAATGCTATCTAAATGTTTAAATTAAATACTAAGGTTAACCCAATTTAAAAGTTAACTTTTAGTATTATTTAAAGAGTATTAAAATATTACTACATGGTTAATAATATTAATAAGTAATTAAATATTATGAAATGATGGATAATATTAGTAAGAGATTAAAATATTATTAAATGAGTAATAATATTAATAAGTCAATAAAATATTATTAAATAAATAATAATATTAGTAAATGAATAAAATATTATTTAATGATTAATAATATTAGATAATGAATAAAATATTATTAAATGATTAATAATATTAGATACTAAATCAAATATTACTAAATGATTAATAATATTAGATAATGATTTAAAATATTATTAGATGATTAATAATATTAATAAGATAATAAAATATTATTAAATGATTAATAATATTGGATATTAAATAAAATATTATTAAATAATTAATAATATTAGATAATGTTTAAAATATTATTAAATGGTTAATAATATTAATGAGGTAATAAAATATTATTAAATAATTAATAATATTAGATAATTAATAAAATATTATTAAATGATTAATAATATTAGATAATGATTTAAAATATTTAATAATATTAAATAATAAATAAAATATTATTAAAGGATTAATAATATTATGAGGTAAATAAAATATTATTAAATGATTAATAATATTATAAGGATGATAAAATATTATTAAATAATTAATAATATTATAAGGACAATAAAATGTTATTAATGGATTAATAATGTTAAGTGATTGATAGAATATTATTAAAAGGTTAATAATATTAGAAGGCTAATAATGTATTATTAAACGATTAATAGTACTACAAGACTAATAAAATATTATTAAATTGTTAATAATATTATATAAGTGTATGAACTATATTAAATAATTAATATAGGTTCTTTGTGTTTGAAATATTATCAAGTAATTAATGATAATGTTTCCTATGTGTTTATATACCCATAATTATATAATTATGTGGTTCGTAAGGTTTATAAAGGTCATTATACTTACAAGTATATGATACTAATTTAAGATCAAACTGATTTAATTATTAGGTCCGTTCAAGGATTGTTAAATTAAGTTGGTTAGCAGTAAACGACGCACGAGGCAAGTCTTCTACCTTTAACTTGTACTTATTGTTGCAATTATTATTCAACTTTAATTACTTTGAGCAATTCAATTATTGTTGAGCAAGTATCTACACTCGTAGATATTTGACAGACCTTTGAGTGAATTAATTATCGAAAATTACTTCACATCGTTATTGATTATTGTATTCGCACATAGTGCTTTTGCAAACTGTTTAAGAACGTCTAAGCTAATTGTTTCGGCTAGACAAATGAATGTTAAATTCATTTAGTTGAATATTATAAAAGCTTATCCAAACCATTGGCTGGTGCGGATTCTTACAGTAAGACTGAGATAGAACAACCCTAGTTAAAGGGGATTTTTATTTGTCGGAGACCCGACAGCGCGCAAGAAAACTAAATGTGATGCATATATATAGGACATGAGAGGACTGATCTGTTGGTTTGCAAAAATTATGGCATACATATAATCAAATTATATAAGCGCAACGGAAGCAATAAAATCAGATTTTAAAATTTTTGTACAAACCAATAACCCGGATCTTTCTTATGCGACTATTATTAATTGAGGAAGGATAAAAGAATTTATACCTTTGTAAAACCAAGCTTCCACGGGTACAAGTTCATCTCCCTTTAATCCTTCACGTTCTTCTTCAAATTCACCGATTAGATTCCACGGATCAATGTTAGCTCCCCAAGTGTTGAGCCTCTAGAGGTGATCCACCAAGAGATCTATGAATTAAAGAAGTGGATTTTTGGTTTCTCCAAACCATGGGTGGCTAGCCCTAATTCTCTCTCTCTCTCTAACTCTTAGATCTAGAGAATTATGGAGTACTCTCCATCTTCTAATGAAAGAGTGTGTAACCTTGATCTATGATAAGACTCCTCTTATTTATAGATCTAGTCAACCCTCCTAAACTATTTAGGATTAGGGTTTTAATTTAATTCTCAATTTAATTAGGAACTAAATTAATTAATTACAATTCCTAAACCATTTAGGAACTTAATTATTTAATAATGAGAGTACTTCTTATTAATTAATTACTAAACCATTTAGTAACTTAATTAATTATTATTATAATTATAATTCTAAAACTATTTAGGAACTTAATTATTTAATAATAATATTACTACTTATTAATTAATTCCTAAACCATTTAGGAACTAAATAATAATACTAGTAATAATAATAATAATAATAATAATAATAATAATAAGACTCCTCTTATTAATTTATAATTAATATTTCTAAAATACTAAATTATAAATATTAAGCTATTTAATTTATTCTATCACCATAGTATAAATTAAATATACTTAATTTATTATTACGATTATGACATCCACTTCTAAAATAAATATTACTCTTTTGCGGTGTGACCCTTTAGGTTCTCCATATTAAACCGGTTGTATAATAAATAAATTAGAACAATTCTAATTCATTTATTACGAATTAACTCTTTAATTCAAAATAAATAATTATTCCACAATAAGGGTAAGCCCCCTTAGCGATTAGTCGACTTTCCAGATAATATAGATTTCAACATTTAATCGTAAAAGAACATTTCAGGAAATAGTTACCGTACAATTCAATCCTTCTACCATACAATGTCCCAATCAAATATAAGACATGGAATTTCTGTCAAGTCTTATTTATTTGATTATATGCATTTCAATTCACAAATACACAACTCTAGTTAATGTAAATTAGAAACTCATTTCTAATTCCATTCAACCCTGGCCAGGGATTTCTGAGTTGTCACTTATTGAATCGCATAGGACATTCTCTCCCTTTACTGGAAGTGGTAGATCCTTTGTTGACCATTCATCTATCTCCATGTGTACCTTATTATACCCAAGCACATCCTTTGATGTACCAATAGGTCTTAAGGAATATGTCAAAGTATAACTTAGTACACACAAGATACTAAGATGATCTCAAGTCTAAGGATCACTTGTACGACTATCACATAAGGAACTCCTATTGACAGACGAGTAAAACTCCATTAGGTGTTCCTTGAGCGAGTCACGTTCAGTGAACTTATTCTCTAATAAGCACCTACATACTTGTTTTAGTGTCTCTACACAAATGATTATGAGATCAATCATCCTCTTCATAAGAGCAAGCATAGTATGTACCAATCTATCCGGATCTACTAATCCCCTTTTTAGTGATCCAACGATTAGGAACAATTTTAGTTTTGAGCTATCTTGAATTTAGATCTCATTAGTATGATCCTCATCATGGTTCTAAAAGCATTGCTCGAAAACTATGGGTTTATCCATTTGATTAATTCAAGTAATTAATCATGAATAAAGAAATGCCTTATTACTTTTATTAATAAATGAACAAGATTACAAAGTATATGCTTATCACATCAAATGTGATTGGCTTGAGGGCATATTACTTTCAATCTCCCACTTGCACTAAAGCCAATCGCCCTTTGGTATCCCTATATCATTCTTCTCTAAGTGGCGTACAAATTGCTTAGTAAATGCTTTAGTTAATGGATCTGTAATGTTGTTCTAAGAGTCTACCATCTTTATGGTGTCGTCTCCTTTTCAATGATTCATCTAATCATATAAAAGTGCCGCAACACATGTTTGGATTTCAGATGAGAACTAGGTTCCTTGGCGAATTAAACTCCTTTAATGTTAGGAACCATTATAAGTTCTGTAATGAACTTGTTTAACCAAACAATCACCTTTGCAGCTTCATTTATAGTTATTTACTATGTCTTTGTTACTAAATCAACAACTCTTTGCTGTTTGGAACTTTTCAAACTCACTGCAGCACCGTTCATGGTAATCATATTACCTGAAACGGATATGTTGTTATCTTGGTTAGTCTGAACAAACTTGAGTTTGTTAAACCCTCTGGTTTTATATCAGACCTATCATTAGAAACTATTTTCTAATATTCTTCTCCAAAATTGAATTGATATCTACTTACTATACATAAGCAATATCAAGTCTAGTACATTTCAACGAATCAATGTGCGTCCCTTGGGTTAAGCCGAGCATCCTTTATGATCTATCTCTATAGACCTTTATCCTAAATAGAATGTTAGGACGCTTCTCCCAAGTCCTTAATGGAGAAGTTTTAGACAACTACATCTTTACTGATTGTAGCATCGGTGTGTCATTCCTTATTGATATTATATCAACATATAATACTAGGAATGTCACAGTGCTCCCACTAACCTTTGTACACACTTGGTTCATCCTTGTCTTTGATAAAATCAAACTCTTTTGATTGTCTCATCAAAACGGATGTTCTATCTTCGAGAAACTTGCTCCAATCCATAATTGGATCGTTGTAACTTACATATTTGATTTGCTCCATCTATATGGAGACAAATTCTTTTGGTTGTATCATACATACATCCTTTTGTATAGTAAGTTGTTACTGCAAGTAAAATCCGAATGGATATATGCATTTTCACTAGTGAAAAATTTCATCTTAGTCAACTCATTGACCTTGTTTGAAATCTTTTTACCACTAGTTAGGTCTTATAGGTCTCCACATAGCCATTTGCTTTAGTCTTTCTCCAAAGACCCATTTCGGATTTTATGGTCATCAGCCATTTCTCTTGAGTATCTAATACTCATACCTCATCGTATATATCTAGATCATCATCCACTATGATGCGTACCTTATCATCATCATCTATGATGAATCCATATCATTCAGGTATCTTCGGTACTAAACCAGATTTACGACTTGGTTGTGATACAATAGGTTTATCTACTTATACAGATTCCTTCATTTTATCTGTAGTGTTTTTGTGGTTCTTGAACTTCTTCAAGATCTATTTTACTCCCACTAACCCTTTAAGGAAAAACTTCTTTTTCTTATAAGGTAGCGTGTTTTAACAAACACCTTTTAGTTAGTCGAATTATAGAAGTGATACCCTAAACTTTCTTTAGGATATCCCACAAGTTTATACTTATCAGATCTTGTCCCTAGCTTATCATGTCAAACCTTTTGACATAAGTTGAATAATTCAAATCTTAACATGCTTAAGACTTGGTTTCCTCCCTATCCATGACTCATATGAAGTCTTAGGGAGAGAATTTGAAGGTATCTTATTTAGTAGATATGCGATTGTTTCTAGAGCATAACCCTAGAAGGATACTGGAAGATCAGTAATACTCATTATGGATCATCACCATGTCCATTCTGTGAGAATATCATTTCGCTTGAGATGATCTAGAAACTTACTGCTTAAGTATTCCCTTCTCGATCTAATCGAAGAACTTTAATACTTTTGGCATTTAGTTTCTATACTTCACTTTTTGAATTCTTTGAACATTTCAAACGATTTGGATTTGTGTTTCATCAAATACATATATCGAAATCTAGAATCATCAGTAAAAGTAATGAACCCTCCTCTTGCATCTGTTGTCATAGGTCCCACACACCACTGTGTGTACCATCTCTAACAACTCCGTAACTCGCTCTCCATGTCCACTAAATGGAGATTTAGTTATATTATCCATGATACAAGATTCACAAGTTGTATTTGATTCATAATCAAAAGCTCTAGAAGCCTATCTTTATACAACTTGTTTCGTCTTATTTCATTAACGTGACTGAGTTAACAGTGTCGCATGAAAGTATGATTCATATCATCTCTTTGCCTTTAGTTTGTTCAATTTGAAATAATTTTCATGTAAGTCATATATACAAAGTCCATTAAGTAATCAACCAGTTCTAAATAAAACATTATCATTATAAACAAAACAATGATTGTTCATTATTATAATGTCAAAAATCCCTCCTTGTCATCACATGGAACTGAAACAATGTTTCTAAGAACTGGAACCTAGTAACAACTTACTAACTTAATAGGTTTGCCCGTAGGCAGTGCTAAATTATAAGTTCACATGGCTAATGCAGCAACCTTTACTTCATTCCCCAGCACATGATTACTTATCATTTATTTAGCTTTCTACTTCTGCTTAGTCTCTGCAACGACTTGCATATGTGAGACCACCAGCCGGAATCTAATTCCTAAGTAGAAACTTGACTTATAGAAAGTTCTATTTCATTATGAACAAATTTATATCTGTAGTTGAAGCTTCACTAAACTTCTTCTACTTAACTACTACAACTCTCTTGTAGTTGTTCTTCCAGTGTCCCAGCTTATCGCAATGAAAGCAAACTCCTTTGCCCTCGGGATCACTTTTATTTATGTCCTTTGTTTAGCCTTTCTTTTGCCTTCTACTCTTTCTGACTCCTCAGAAATACCTTTGGCCATCTTCCTCCGCTTAGAAGATTCATCTACAAGTAAGACTTTGTTTTTCTAGGAAGGAAAATGACTCTCAACAGTCTTCAACATATTTAAGCAAATCAGTTAAATGACTCCTAGCTTAATAATGTTTGAAGTTCACAACATATTGTGAATTAGAGTCAGTGAGTGACTGCAAGATCGAATCTTGACTCAACTCTCCATCCTTGACAAAACCTGTTGTCCTAATTGATCAATCCAATTGATCATCTTTAGGACATGTGTCTTTTACTGTAGTGCCATTGGTTATTATAGATCGGAAGAGCTCCTTAGATATCTTATATCTAGTTGACCTATTTTGCTCACCGTACAACTATTGAATGTGCAGCAATGTAGGTGCATCCATTTTCTCGTGTTGACGCTGTAACTCGATATTTATGGATGCGAGTATGATGCATTGAGCCACCCTTGCATCATCTTGCCATTTAATAAAATAGCAATATCTTCCTCAGAGGCTTAGTCTACAACGTTTGTAGGAATAGACAAATTTAGGACATTTGCTAGCTTTTCAGCATTGAGAACTATTCTCAAATTTGTTTAATCAATCCGAATAATTCGGTTCGATTAATTGTTAGCATACATTATGCTATGCAGTGTTAGTGAATTAAAGATAACAATATTCTTTAAGTGAATTAATAACAACATTAACATGCATTCATTTTATTAATTACCAAAATAAATTAGGTCTTTATTTACAATGGTGTCTCCCACTATTTTCATCAAACTATATTACCCTCTTTATATAGTTCGACAAATCTAGTTAAAAATTTGCTAGTGAGAATAAGGATTGTGACGCCCCCAAATCTAGGCCCACACAGCCCAAACTTGAGTCGTCAAAAGACTACAACAAAATTATTACAATGAAATACAACGTACAACAATACAGTGGATAATACAACACAACTAAGTCTTCATTATTATTGCCACACTATTTTATAACACGTGAAGACTATGATAGCTATCCCCGCACTCTCACTCCATTCCCCGGCTAGACCCCGTTACGTTCTCATCTCCTGTTGAAAAACAATGGAACGAAAAGAAAGGGTGAGCTCAAATAGCCCAGTAAGAAATATCATGACTAAGATAATGACGAATAATTTATCATTAGCCTTCAACAGTTGAGTTCTTGATAGAATACAATAGACTACAAGGTTTATATCAAAAACTGCAGTTAAATTCTTAAACAACGTTCAGATCAATAATAGCAGCGGAATGAGCAATCTATTAGAAGAATAATGCAGACTATAATGTCCACTCGCTTCTCTTTTTAGTAAAAATATCATCAACTTTTATCATCTGAAATACCATTAGTCAAGATAATACAACTTCACAGTTCCTGGTCATAATCATGCAGATCAACAGTTCGTCTTTGCACTACGGGCCAAAGACATTCAATATAACACCAACGGTCATGATTATACCAGATTCAGCCTTTGGTCATAATCATACCAACCAACAGTTCATCTTTGCACTACGGGCCAAAGAGAACATTCACCACGTGTCATAAAAGACACCGAACAGATGTATCGCATTTAACCTAGTATATCGCCTTTAACCTATCATCTGTTCAACAATTATATCACATCTGTGCCCTCGGCCACAGATATTCACAACAGCTTGATTCTTGATGATTAATACAAATAACAGTGATACAAATGATGAACAGAAGAACAGGATAAACAATAAGTATCGGAAGTTTACTTTGTGCAGATTCAAATAATGTCCAAATTGCCAACATGATGTGGAGTGAAATTTAAAAATGATATTCAAGATCCACAGTTCAGAATAACGATTACAGTTCAATAGAAATGTTCAGAAAATAGGAAGGTTCAGTTGAACTAATGAAATTCAACTATTATGGAACATATAATATTTTCAGGAATTATAGAAGCAATAGTTCCATAATAAGTTTTGATTTAGGTGTATGGAAGAAAATAATATCCCTTACCGTAGCAGGTTTGATTAACAAAATGTGAAGGGAATTAATATCCCTTACCATAGTAAGTTTGAATAATGGAAGATGAAAAAGATGGTATCCCTTATGAGTATAAAGGAAAATGATATCACTTACGAATATGGAATAAAAGTGTCATGTGATAATTCGTGTAGACAAATTATTTCCACACGAGACAAATAAAAAGGGTTATTCACCAACAGGCGATAATCCGCACCGTAAGGTTATTCCCATCAATTTGAATACGAATAGTTATTCACCAAACAGACGTAATCCGCACCGTAAGGTTATTCCCACAATTTAATAGAATTTGAACACGAAGAGTTATTCACCAAACAGGCGATAATCCGCACCGTAAGGTTATCCTCAAAGATTAATAATGAATGAATACAAAAGGTTATTCACCAACAGGCGGTAAACCGCGCCGTAAGGTTATTCCCACAATTTAATACATGGAAATAAATGGCACAAGAAAGAAACGATATTATTTTCGAGAATCAAAGAATGATAATCCCTTCAAGTAAGAAAGAAAATAATATCCATTTATGATGATGAAAAGAATGATACCCCTTACCGTAGTAAGTTTAAATAATAGAAGATGAAAGAATAAGATATTCCTTACCATAGTAAGTTTAAGAGTATGAAAGAAAATGACATTCCTTACTGTAGTAAGTTTAAGAGTATGAAAGAAAATGACATTCATTACCACAGTAAATTTAAGAGTTTGAAATGAATGGTATTCCTTACAAGTGAGAAAATAAAATGATATTCCTTACCGTAATAATTTAGAATATGAAAGAAGATGATATTCCTTACAAGTGAGAAAATAAAATGATATTCCTTACCTTAACACGTGACTGGATATTGATTTAAATGAGGTTGATCAACCTATATTTTTATAATAAAATTAGTAATTTCCACATATAAATTTCAAAGTGTATGATAACTCGTATATTATGAACTATCAAAATTATATATATTTAACATAATTTTTGTAGTATAATATAACAACTTTAAAATAGTTTTTAAAATAATATTCCAAAATAAATCTTCCAAAGAAAGCTTTTAAAAATGAATCTTCTCAAAGAAGAGTCTTCTAAAGGAAGATTTGTGAATACCGTGAAAAATAGGAATTTATGAAATTACTACTCTTTAATAAAACACTTACTTGAAAAATTCCTGCACTCCTTTTGGCTTTCAAACTCTCAAAATAACCTTACTATTCTCAGAGAAAACTCATAAAATTCTTATAGAAAAATTTTATGTTTTAGGTGTGATTTTTCTATTCAGCTGAGCAAGCTATTTATAGGAGAAAATAAGTTACTATGCGTGGTAGGTGAACAGAAAAAAAATTCAGCAGAGGCTGCTGCGCAGCCTCCACCAACTCTTCAGCAAATTCTCACATTTCTCACATTTCATGTGGGCCCCACAATGGGTCCCACATGTTTCTTACTATTCACGTACTATTCACGTCACTATTCACGTCACTATTTCAAATAGTAAAATTAATTATTTTATTTTTTATTTATTTATTTATTTATTTATTTATTCTTCCTGTGAGTCCAACATATAAAATAATGTTACCACAATAATGTAAGAAACACGTTACATATTTTTATTAATTTAATAATATAAATTATAGTGTATTTGCTACTGTGACAATTATTAGATTCAATAATTTTAAACTACAGTGCACCAACAATTATTGACTCGATGATATGAAATATAGTGTAATGACAATTATTGAATCAATAATGCAAAATACTGTGTAGCAACAATAATTGAATTGATAATATAAAATATTATGCAGTGACAATTATTGATGAAATGATGCGTAACAATTACGGTGTCAATTATCAGACCAATAATATGAGACACTGTGCAATACCGTGTGCTACTGTAGAGTACCGTGTGCTACAGAAAATACCATAAATTACCGTATGCTACTATTCTTTTATCACCGGTATTTTAACAGTTAACACCGTTGACTATTTTTATTTAAAAAGGTTACTTCTGTCGTTTTCTATATCCGACAAATATTCCGTTGTGGGGTCCACAAATAATTTGTTATTTCGGCGCCGTCGTACGGCCCGAATATTCCCCGACAAAACGAATATTCCCCGACAAAAAGAATATTGTCCGACAAAATAAAATTTGCACATAACATCCTTAACTTTCAATTTTGTCAATTTAACCATTTACTGTTTCAGGAAAAATATATATGAAGAAAAATTAAATTTTGTATTTCATAAATTCGGGGTCTTACAACCTCCCCTCCTTATGAAATTTCGTCCCCGAAATTGACGTACCTGGCATTTCGAAGAGGTATGGATACCTAGACTTCATCTCAGATTCTAGCTCCCAGGTCATTTCCTCAATATCTTGGTTCCTCCATAAAACCTTAACTTGAGGTATAACCTTTGAGCGTAAGATCTGCTCCTTCTTATCTAGGATCTTAACAGGTACTTCCTCATACGTTAAATCTTCTGCTATAACGTCTGGTTCTAACTCAATGACGTGGTTTGGGTCCTTCACATATTTACGTAACATAGATATGTGAAAAACGTTATGGATGCGAGACATACTTGGTGGTAGGGCTAGTCTGTAGGCTACGGATCCTACTCGATCGAGGATTTCAAATGGGCCAATAAATCGAGGGTTGAGCTTTCCTCTCTTTCCGAATCTCGTAACTCCTTTCCATGGAAAAACACGTAAGAATACATGATCTCCGACGTTGAATCTCTCATCTCTCCGATGAAGATCGGCATAACTCTTTTGTCGTTCTTGTGCTGTCTGTATTCGTTGTCGGATCATTTGGATCTTTTCGGTCGTCAAGCGTACCAACTCGGGTCCCAACAGTTTTGCTTCTCTTACCTCATTCCAACATACTGGAGAGCGACACTTGCGTCCATATAAAGCCTCGAATGGAGCCATACCTATACTTGCTTGGTAACTGTTGTTGTAGGAAAATTCCACCAATGGCAAGTACTTATCCCAACTTCCTTTGAAATCTAGTACGCAAAGTCTCAAAAGATCTTCGAGGGTCTGGATCGTCCTTTCCGATTGTCCGTCCGTTTGAGGATGGTATGCAGAACTAAAACGTAGTTCAGTGCCCATAGCTTTTTGTAGACTGATCCAAAAGCGTGAAGTGAATCTAGGATCTCGATCAGAAACTATGGAAACTGGCATGCCATGCAATCTCACGATCTCATTTATGTACATACCGGCAAGACGTTCAAGTGAAAAGTTTTCTCGTATAGGCAAGAAATGAGCGGATTTGGTCAGTATATCTACGATGACCCAAATTGCATCTAAGCCTTGAGAAACTTTGGGTAAACCGTCACGAAGTCCATATTGATGTGTTCCCACTTCCATTCGGGAACCTCAAGTGGTTGTAATGAACCATTAGGTACTTGATGCTCTGCCTTGACACGTTGACAAGTTAGGCACCTTGAGATAAACTCTGCAATCTCCCTTTTCATATTGTTCCACCAAAATGTATGTCGAAGATCTCGATACATCTTGGTACCTCCTGGGTGGATTGCAAACGGTGTGTTATGTGCCTCCATCATGATTTTATGCTTCAATTCAGGATCGTTAGGAACACAGAGTAGAGAGTTAACTCGAAGTATTCCTGTCTCGTCGATTCTTGCTTCGGGGATGGCACCTTCTTGTACTTTCTTCATCATGTTCATCAGTTCCGGATCGGTAGCTTGAGCAGCTTTAATTTTATCGATTAAAGCCGGTTCTACTCGCACGTGAGCAATCTTCGAGTGGGTCCCTGGTGTCTTTAGCTCTATCTCCATCTTTTGTAAGTCGTACAAAATACGCTTTTGTGTTGTCAGCATTGCACTTGTACTCGCATAAGATTTTCTGCTCAAAGCGTCAGCTACAACGTTCGCCTTTCCCGGGTGATACTGGATTGTGTGGTCGTAATCTTTCAACAGCTCAAGCCAACGTCGTTGTCGCATGTTGAGTTCTTTCTGGGTGAAGAAATACTTGAGACTTTTATGATCTGTATAGATATCCACTTTCTCTCCGTACAATTAGTGTCTCCAGATCTTCAACGCGAAAACGACTGCTGCCAACTCTAGATCATGAGTAGGATAATTTTTCTCATAATCTTTGAGTTGTCGAGAGGCATAGGCTATAACCTTTCCATGTTGCATAAGGACACAGCCTAGACCTTTGCCTGAAGCATCGCTATATATGACGAATTCTCCTGATCCTGATGGAATGGTCATAACAGGAGCTAAAACAAGTCTCCTTTTGAGTTCTTGAAAACTCTTCTCGTATTCCTCGCTTGATATAAGTTTTGTACTAGAACGAATGATACCGATATCTAATAATTAAACTTTCAACTCTTGGTGTTCTATGGGAGCCATTTGGTATGGGACTTTAGAAATGGACTTAGTACGGGGTTCAAGATCAATACAGAATTCAAATTCTCGGTTTGGAGGTAAGCCAGGAAGTTCATCAGGAAAAACGTCAGAAAACTCATTAACAACGGAAATATCATTCAAGTTTGACGTATTTTTGTTCAAATCAGTGACATGAGCTAAAAAGGCTTGACATCCGTTTTTCAATAAACGAATGACTTTATGGCTAGAAATAACAGTTATAGATTTCAATGGTTTAGTTGCTTGAATTTGCATGAAAGGTTGATTAGGAATATAAAAACTAATAATCTTATGAAAACAATCAATTTTAGCATGATGGGTAGTCAACCAATCAATTCCTAGAATCACATCAAATTCATGCATCTCCAAAGAAATAAGGTCAACAGGTACTGTGAGGTTGTTGATTTGAACTAGACAAGATTTATAGACAGTAGATGTAATAGGTATTTCTCCCAATGAGGTTTCAACTGATAAGACAAGATTTAAGTTTTCAGAAGTCAAATTTAAACGTTGAGCACATGCAGGTGAGATAAAAGAATGGGTAGAGCCAGTATCTAACAGAGCGTAGAATTCACGAGAATTTATGAATAGCTTACCGGTTATCACCTCATTCGGTTTCTTGACTGTTATCGTCAAATCGAATCCCGAGTACTTCATTCGGATCTTCACGTATTTCAACCATGGGAATACCACTAAATAATTCTCTAACGAACTGTTTCTCGGATTCTTCAACTTCATCAGTAGTAACGTACCAATGATTTCTGTAAGAATAGTATTTTCGATAGACTGCAGTTTCCACGATAATGACTAACTTAACCTGAATTCCTTTAAATTGTAACGCCCAAAAGTATAGAAACATCATTTTTAAATAATCTTGAAACTCATAGCTGGAACACCATAAATCCCAAAGACTAATATGAAAAGTCCATATATTCTGATCCTTTGTTATAGAGCATAATCAGGTGATATGACTCTCCCAATTAGTGAGTAAATTAAAGGCGATAATTTCCGCAAGTTCATTACTTCCTTTAATTGCTTCTAATAATGGATTTGGAACGACTGTAACAGAACTTTCACCTTCATCCTTACTGGATAGAACACGCATAATTTTTGTCTTAGGCAAATGATTCAACTCTGAGTTTGTAAGAAGATTATTCGTCGCCTCTTGTTTTGCAGCTACATTTGTTTCGGTCATTTCATAGTTAACCTCCTGATTTCCAGATGTCATACCTAACTGTTGTCACAAAATAATTGTTAGTTCAAACAAACTGACTCATCACTTCCTGTCCCTATATTCAAATCAACTCATTAGATAATAAAATCTAATTTAGGTGGGACACACTAGTGACCGATTCTATTCGTCTCTCCCCTCCTAATTCTAACCCCAGATCTCCATTAAAGACCATATCCCTAAGCTCTGATGCCAACTGTGACGCCCCCAAATCTAGGCCCACACAGCCCAAACTTGAGTCGTCAAAAGACTACAACAAAATTATTACAATGAAATACAACGTACAACAATACAGTGGATAATACAACACAACTAAGTCTTCATTATTATTGCCACACTATTTTATAACACGTGAAGACTATGATAGCTATCCCCGCACTCTCACTCCATTCCCCGGCTAGACCCCGTTACGTTCTCATCTCCTGTTGAAAAACAATGGAACGAAAAGAAAGGGTGAGCTCAAATAGCCCAGTAAGAAATATCATGACTAAGATAATGACGAATAATTTATCATTAACCTTCAACAGTTGAGTTCTTGATAGAATACAATAGACTACAAGGTTTATATCAAAAACTGCAGTTAAATTCTTAAACAACGTTCAGATCAATAATAGCAGCGGAATGAGCAATCTATTAGAAGAATAATGCAGACTATAATGTCCACTCGCTTCTCTTTTTAGTAAAAATATCATCAACTTTTATCATCTGAAATACCATTAGTCAAGATAATACAACTTCACAGTTCCTGGTCATAATCATGCAGATCAACAGTTCGTCTTTGCACTACGGGCCAAAGACATTCAATATAACACCAACGGTCATGATTATACCAGATTCAGCCTTTGGTCATAATCATACCAACCAACAGTTCATCTTTGCACTACGGGCCAAAGAGAACATTCACCACGTGTCATAAAAGACACCGAACAGATGTATCGCATTTAACCTAGTATATCGCCTTTAACCTATCATCTGTTCAACAATTATATCACATCTGTGCCCTCGGCCACAGATATTCACAACAGCTTGATTCTTGATGATTAATACAAATAACAGTGATACAAATGATGAACAGAAGAACAGGATAAACAATAAGTATCGGAAGTTTACTTTGTGCAGATTCAAATAATGTCCAAATTGCCAACATGATGTGGAGTGAAATTTAAAAATGATATTCAAGATCCACAGTTCAGAATAACGATTACAGTTCAATAGAAATGTTCAGAAAATAGGAAGGTTCAGTTGAACTAATGAAATTCAACTATTATGGAACATATAATATTTTCAGGAATTATAGAAGCAATAGTTCCATAATAAGTTTTGATTTAGGTGTATGGAAGAAAATAATATCCCTTACCGTAGCAGGTTTGATTAACAAAAGGTGAAGGGAATTAATATCCCTTACCATAGTAAGTTTGAATAATGGAAGATGAAAAAGATGGTATCCCTTATGAGTATAAAGGAAAATGATATCACTTACGAATATGGAATAAAAGTGTCATGTGATAATTCGTGTAGACAAATTATTTCCACACGAGACAAATAAAAAGGGTTATTCACCAACAGGCGATAATCCGCACCGTAAGGTTATTCCCATCAATTTGAATACGAATAGTTATTCACCAAACAGACGTAATCCGCACCGTAAGGTTATTCCCACAATTTAATAGAATTTGAACACGAAGAGTTATTCACCAAACAGGCGATAATCCGCACCGTAAGGTTATCCTCAAAGATTAATAATGAATGAATACAAAAGGTTATTCACCAACAGGCGGTAAACCGCGCCGTAAGGTTATTCCCACAATTTAATACATGGAAATAAATGGCACAAGAAAGAAACGATATTATTTTCGAGAATCAAAGAATGATAATCCCTTCAAGTAAGAAAGAAAATAATATCCATTTATGATGATGAAAAGAATGATACCCCTTACCGTAGTAAGTTTAAATAATAGAAGATGAAAGAATAAGATATTCCTTACCATAGTAAGTTTAAGAGTATGAAAGAAAATGACATTCCTTACTGTAGTAAGTTTAAGAGTATGAAAGAAAATGACATTCATTACCACAGTAAATTTAAGAGTTTGAAATGAATGGTATTCCTTACAAGTGAGAAAATAAAATGATATTCCTTACCGTAATAATTTAGAATATGAAAGAAGATGATATTCCTTACAAGTGAGAAAATAAAATGATATTCCTTACCTTAACACGTGACTGGATATTGATTTAAATGAGGTTGATCAACCTATATTTTTATAATAAAATTAGTAATTTCCACATATAAATTTCAAAGTGTATGATAACTCGTATATTATGAACTATCAAAATTATATATATTTAACATAATTTTTGTAGTATAATATAACAACTTTAAAATAGTTTTTAAAATAATATTCCAAAATAAATCTTCCAAAGAAAGCTTTTAAAAATGAATCTTCTCAAAGAAGAGTCTTCTAAAGGAAGATTTGTGAATACCGTGAAAAATAGGAATTTATGAAATTACTACTCTTTAATAAAACACTTACTTGAAAAATTCCTGCACTCCTTTTGGCTTTCAAACTCTCAAAATAACCTTACTATTCTCAGAGAAAACTCATAAAATTCTTATAGAAAAATTTTATGTTTTAGGTGTGATTTTTCTATTCAGCTGAGCAAGCTATTTATAGGAGAAAATAAGTTACTATGCGTGGTAGGTGAACAGAAAAAAAATTCAGCAGAGGCTGCTGCGCAGCCTCCACCAACTCTTCAGCAAATTCTCACATTTCTCACATTTCATGTGGGCCCCACAATGGGTCCCACATGTTTCTTACTATTCACGTACTATTCACGTCACTATTCACGTCACTATTCACGTTACTATTTCAAATAGTAAAATTAATTATTTTATTTTTTATTTATTTATTTATTTATTTATTTATTCTTCCTGTGAGTCCAACATATAAAATAATGTTACCACAATAATGTAAGAAACACGTTACATATTTTTATTAATTTAATAATATAAATTATAGTGTATTTGCTACTGTGACAATTATTAGATTCAATAATTTTAAACTACAGTGCACCAACAATTATTGACTCGATGATATGAAATATAGTGTAATGACAATTATTGAATCAATAATGCAAAATACTGTGTAGCAACAATAATTGAATTGATAATATAAAATATTATGCAGTGACAATTATTGATGAAATGATGCGTAACAATTACGGTGTCAATTATCAGACCAATAATATGAGACACTGTGCAATACCGTGTGCTACTGTAGAGTACCGTGTGCTACAGAAAATACCATAAATTACCGTATGCTACTATTCTTTTATCACCGGTATTTTAACAGTTAACACCGTTGACTATTTTTATTTAAAAAGGTTACTTCTGTCGTTTTCTATATCCGACAAATATTCCGTTGTGGGGTCCACAAATAATTTGTTATTTCGGCGCCGTCGTACGGCCCGAATATTCCCCGACAAAACGAATATTCCCCGACAAAAAGAATATTGTCCGAGAAAATAAAATTTGCACATAACATCCTTAACTTTCAATTTTGTCAATTTAACCATTTACTGTTTCAGGAAAAATATATATGAAGAAAAATTAAATTTTGTATTTCATAAATTCGGGGTCTTACAAGGATCCTATCGACATAAATACAGCCTTGTGTGTGCACAACAAACTATAGTTTATTCAATAGGTAGACAACTCTTTGTCAATTACATCAACATGTAACTCCTTTGTATTTTGCCTCTTAGATTATTATGATCATGTGTGTGCACATCCCAATCAAAATTATCTAAGTTAAGTTCGACCTAGCACTTCCACATAAGTAAAGAGAAAAAGACTGTCATTGTGTGTGCACAACAAAACAGTAATATTCAATTCATTTATAAGCATCAAATGTGATGAAACAACATCTCAAATAATCGATATAAGCCTTGTGTGTGCACAACAAACGTATATTGACTATTTGATACTCTATCGTTTTATCATGCTAGAAGGCGACGTTCGATATTTTGATAAATATCTTTGAACGTTACAACTTAATATTATGAGTAGTAGAATAAATAAATTAGAACAATTCTAATTTTATTTAATTGAATTAAACTCCTTTAATTCATGAATTAAACATTTTAATTCATTTTATAAATAATATTTATTCTACATCATGAGGGGTTTATTAATATTAATTGTCTCATCTTGTTTAGCGCACATGCACATATATATATAAAATACGCGTCATATTAATTAACATGCGAAGCATGTTTGATAATATAATATATATATATAAATAAGCATGCACATATAGAATACTATATTCTACTTGGATTGATTATGGACTTTTATTCTAGTTTGGTTTATTCGAGCCACCAAATAAACCAATTGGTCAAACCTAGGGTGCAAGAATAAATTAAATTAAATGTAACTATTACATTTAAATTCGGGCTCCATTACAAACGGGTTTTCATGCGCTCCTTGCTTCTTTGCTCCAATTCTTCAAAATAATTCTAACTAATCCTATTACAAATTATTTACAATAAATAGAAACCTTGATCAACAGTCAAGGGGAAGTACATAGGAGGGAGATAGAATTATACATAAGAAAAATTAGAAAGACGAGGTACGCAGACCCCATTTATTAAAACTCATTCATTCATGCATTTAATTAAAACCCATTCAACATATATATTAATAAATAATATTCATCTCATGAATTAAATAAATCATTCATATATGTATTGGTATCATTTAATGGATAATTTAAAGTTGTATGAAATCTAATTTCATATTTAAAATAAACCATTTATTTTAATTATAAAATTATTTAAAAATAAACTATTTATTTTTATTATTTTAAAATTACTCAAAATAAACTCTTTTATTTTGAAATTTTAAAATCTGTATAAAATTACAAAACTGTTTGGTTAATTAATATATATTATAAATATATCATATATATTAATAATATATATTAATAACCGGTTAAAATATATATATATATATATATATATATATATATATATTACAAAGCTGGTAGCACTTTATATATAAACAAGCACAAATCCGTGACTTGCTCTCACTGTACCAAATCCAAGTTGCACTTTGATTATGATACATGTATTCAACATGTCCCGAAATCATTGTCACGGTTAATAACAAAGGTGCACCACTGTTTCGTATATATATATATATATATATATAAGTAATCCGAAACCGAAAAGGTTACATATATATATATATACTGATTGCCGAAACCGAAAAAGTTACATATATATATATATACTAGTAATTGCCCGTGCCTGAAGGCACGGTATAACGAAAAATTAAATTAAAATTTAAAAAATAAAAATATTATTA
>OX359284.1:14040509-14068009 GCA_947179155.2 Hedera helix | reverse complement strand
CCAATTTTGGTAATCATATTGGTATTAAAAAAAATAATTTTATATAACAAATTATGCCCAATAAATTATTTTAAATACATACCCATACATATATGAAATTAAAATAATTAATAATTCGCATAAGTTTGGCTCTGATGCCACTGTTGGTTTGCAAAAATTATGGCATACATATAATCAAATTATATAAGCGCAACGGAAGCAATAAAATCAGATTTTAAAATTTTTGTACAAACCAATAACCCGGATCTTTCTTATGCGACTATTATTAATTGAGGAAGGATAAAAGAATTTATACCTTTGTAGAACCAAGCTTCCACGGGTACAAGTTCATCTCCCTTTAATCCTTCACGTTCTTCTTCAAATTCACCGATTAGATTCCACGGATCAATGTTAGCTCCCCAAGTGTTGAGCCTCTAGAGGTGATCCACCAAGAGATCTATGAATTAAAGAAGTAGATTTTTTGTTTCTCCAAACCATGGGTGGCTAGCCCTAATTCTCTCTCTCTCTCTAACTCTTAGATCTAGAGAATTATGGAGTACTCTCCCTCTTCTAATGAAAGAGTGTGTAACCTTGATCTATGATAAGACTCCTCTTATTTATAGATCTAGTCAACCCTCCTAAACTATTTAGGATTAGAGTTTTAATTTAATTCTCAATTTAATTAGGAACTAAATTAATTAATTACAATTCCTAAACCATTTAAGAACTTAATTATTTAATAATGAGAGTACTTCTTATTAATTAATTACTAAACCATTTAGTAACTTAATTAATTATTATTATAATTATAATTCTAAAACTATTTAGGAACTTAATTATTTAATAATAATATTACTACTTATTAATTAATTCCTAAACCATTTAGGAACTAAATAATAATACTAGTAATAATAATAATAATAATAATAATAATAATAATAATAATAATAATAATAATAATAATAATAATAATAATAAGACTCCTCTTATTAATTTATAATTAATATTTCTAAAATACTAAATTATAAATATTAAGCTATTTAATTTATTCTATCACCATAGTATAAATTAAATATACTTAATTTATTATTACGATTATGCCATCCACTTCTAAAATAAATATTACTCTTTTGCGGTGTGACCCTTTAGGTTCTCCATATTAAACCGGTTGTATAATAAATAAATTAGAACAATTCTAATTCATTTATTACGAATTAACTCTTTAATTCAGAATAAATAATTACTCCACAATAAGGGTAAGCCCCCTTAGCGATTAGTCGACTTTCCAGATAATATAGATTTCAACATTTAATCGTAAAAGAACATTTCAGCAAATAGTTACCGTACAATTCAATCCTTCTACCATACAATGTCCCAATCAAATATAAGACATGGAATTTCTGTCAAGTCTTATTTATTTGATTATATGCATTTCAATTCACAAATACACAACTCTAGTTAATGTAAATTAGAAACTCATTTCTAATTCCATTCAACCCTGGCCAGGGATTTCTGAGTTGTCACTTATTGAATCGCATAGGACATTCTCTCCCTTTACTGGAAGTGGTAGATCCTTTGTTGACCATTCATCTATCTCCATGTGTACCTTATTATACCCAAGCACATCCTTTGATATACCAATAGGTCTTAAGGAATATGTCAAAGTATAACTTAGTACACACAAGATACTAAGATGATCTCAAGTCTAAGGATCACTTGTACGACTATCACATAAGGAACTCCTATTGACAGACGAGTAAAACTCCATTAGGTGTTCCTTGAGCGAGTCACGTTCAGTGAACTTATTCTCTAATAAGCACCTACATACTTGCTTTAGTGTCTCTACACAAATGATTATGAGATCAATCATCCTCTTCATAAGAGCAAGCATAGTATGTACCAATCTATCCGGATCTACTAATCCCCTTTTTAGTGATCCAACGATTAGGAACAATTTTAGTTTTGAGCTATCTTGAATTTAGATCTCATTAGCATGATCCTCATCATGGTTCTAAAAGCATTGCTCGAAAACTATGGGTTTATCCATTTGATTAATTCAAGTAATTAATCATGAATAAAGAAATGCCTTGTTACTTTTATTAATAAATGAACAAGATTACAAAGTATATGCTTATCACATCAAATGTGATTGGCTTGAGGGCATATTACTTTCATGATCCCCTCAAGTGTCCCGTTATTTTAACAAGGAGTCAGACATTGTATGTCTGTTCTACCTTAGTAGCAGTTCATGGTCATTAAAGACCACTCAGCAGTAAAGAGTCAATTCCTTCTTTTATTGAACATTGATTCTTGTTATCTTTCACAATTGCTATTGTTGAAACCTTGAAGTTATTTCCCTTCATCATGATATATCGTATGATTGTTGTTTATAAACTTGCTGAGCCATTTAGTTGCTCATTCTTGCTATATCATGACTATATTTCAGCTATTCCCGAAAGCTCTAAATCGGACAAAGGCAAGGGGAAAGCGAATGTTTAGTTTTAGTAATTGCATGCTAGTTTATATTACTGTTATGTAATTACTGTTGTACATCTTTTGTATTTCCCTTAAGATATGTAACGTTAAGATTAAGGTAATAGACCTTGGGAAGTGTAGCCTTTTGATTAAGGAACCTTTTGTATTATTCCGCGAAGTTTGAATACAATTTATGTATTTCATAATTGTTAAGTATTGTACAGTGAGAACCAAACCCGAGGATTAAGAACCCGGATTTGGGGTCGTCACATACAACGCACACAAGTCTTCATTTGAGAAAACTTGCTATTCGTTTCGTTATTTCCTCAAAATTTGCGAAGAAATAGGTGAATTAGAGTCATATTACTAAGTTATACATCGGTTAGCCTCAAAAGGAGCAATCCTATCACTCTCGCATTGAAACCAATGCGTACAACGCACACAAGTCTTCATTTGAGGAAACTTGCTATTCGTTTCGTTATTTCCTCAAAATTTGCGAAGAAATAGGTGAATTCGAGTCATATTACTAAGTTATACATCGGTTAGCCTCAAAAGGAGCAATCCTATCACTCTCGCATTGAAAACAATGCGTACAACGCACACAAGTCTTCATTCGAGGAAACTTGCTATTCGTTTCGTTATTTCATCCATCTTTGCAAACAAATAGTTGATTAAAAGTCATATTACTTCGTTATACATCGGTTAGCCTCAAAAGGAGCAATCCTATCACTCTCGCATTGAAACCAATGCGTAAAACGCACACAAGTCTTCATTTGAGAAAACTTGCTCTTCATTTCGATATTTCCTCAAAATTTGCAAAGAAATAGGTGAATTAGAGTCATATTACTAAGTTATACGTCGGTTAGCCTTAAAAGGAGCAATCATATCAATCTCGTATTGAAAACAATGCGTACAACGCACACAAGTCTTCATTTGAGAAAACTTGCTCTTCATTTCGATATTTCCTCAAAATTTGCAAAGAAATAGGTGAATTAGAGTCATATTACTAAGTTATACATCGGTTAGCCTCAAAAGGAGCAATCATATCACTCTCGTATTGAAAACAATGCGTACAACGCACACAAGTCTTCATTCGAGGAAACTTGTTATTCGTTTCGTTATTTCATCCATTTTTGCAAACCAATAGGTGATTAAGAGTCATATTACTTCGTTATACATCGGAAGGCTCAAAAGGAGCAATCCTATCACTCTCGCATGGAAACCAATGCGTAAAACGCACACAAGTCTTCATTTGAGGAAACTTGCTATTCGTTTCGATATTTCATCCATATTTGCAAACAAATAGGTGATTAAGAGTCATATTTCTTCGTTGTACATCGGTCAGCCTCAAAAGGGGCAATCCAATCACTTTCGCATTGAAACCCATGCGTACAATACACACAGGTCTTCATTTGAGGAAACTTGCTATTCGTTTCGTCATTTCCTCAAAATTTCCGAAGAAATAGGTGAATTAGAGTCATATTACTAAGTTATACATCGGTTAGCCTCAAAAGCAGCAATCCTATCACTCTCGCATTGAAAACAATGCGTACAACGCACACAAGTCTTCATTTGAAGAAACTTGCTATTCGTTTCGTTATTTCATCCATTTTTGCAAACAAATAATTGATTAAAAGTCATATTACTTCATTATACATCGGTTAGCCTCGAAAGGAGCAATCCTATCACTCTCGCATTGAAACCAATGCGTACAACGCACACAAGTCTTCATTTGAGGAAAATTGCTATTGGTTTCGTTATTTCATCCATATTTGCAAAGAAATAGTTGATTAAGAGTCATATTACTTCGTTATACATCGGTTACCCTCAAAAGGAGCAATCCTATCACTCTCGCATTAAAACCAATGCGTACAACGCACACAAGTCTTCATTTGAAGAAACTTGCTATTCGTTTCGTTATTTCCTCAAAATTTGCGAAGAAATAGGTGAATTAGAGTCATACTACTAAGTTATACATCAGTTAGCCTCAAAAAGGAGCAATCCTATCACTCTCGCATTGAAAACAATGCGTACAACGCACACAAGTCTTCATTCAAGGAAACTTGCTATTCGTTTCGTTATTTCATCCATATTTGCAAACAAAAAGTTGATCAAAAGTCATATTACCTCGTTATACATCGGTTAGCCTCAAAAGGAGCAATCCTATCACTCTCGCATTGAAACCAATGCGTACAACGCACACAAGTCTTCATTTGAGGAAACTTGCTATTCGTTTCGTTATTTCAACCACATTTGCAAATAAATAGGTGATTAAGAGTCATATTACTTCTTTGTACGTCGGTCAGCCTCAAAATTGGCAAAGAAATTGGTGAATTAGAGTCACATTACTATGTTATACATCGGTTATCCTCAAAAGGAACAATCCTATCACTCTAGCATTTAAAATAATGCGTACAACGCACACAAGTCTTCATTCGAGGAAACTTGCTATTCGTTTTGTTATTTCATCCATATTTGCAAACAAATAGGTGATTAAGAGTCATATTACTTCATTGTACATCGGTTAGCCTCAAAAGGAGTAATTGTATCACTCTCGCAATGAAACACATGCGTATAATACAAACAAGTCTTCCTTGGACGGAACTTGCTATTCGTTTCGTTATTTCCTCAAAATTTGCGAAGAAATAGGTGAATTAGAGTCATATTACTAAGTTATACGTCGGTTAGCCTCAAAAGAAGCAATCCTATCACTCTCGCACTGAAAACAATGCGTACAACGCACACAAGTCTTCATTCGAGGAAACTTGCTATTCGTTTCGTTATTTCATCCATATTTGCAAACAAAAAGTTGATCAAAAGTCATATTACTTCGTTATACATCGGTTAGCCTCAAAAGGAGCAATCCTATCACTCTCGCATTGAAACCAATGCGTAAAATGCACAGAAGTCTTCATTTGAGGAAACTTGCTATTCATTTCGATATTTCATCTATATTTGCAAAAAAATAGGTAATTAAGAGTCATATTACTTCGTTGCACATCGGTCAGCCTCGAAAGGGGCAATCCAATCACTCTCGCATTGAAACCCATCCGTACGATACACGCAGGTCTTCATTTTCGTTTCGTTATTTTCTCAAAATTTGCGAAGAATTAGGTGAATTAGAGTCATATTACTAAGTTATACATCAGTTAGCCTCAAAAGGAGCAATCCTATTACTCTCGCATTGAAAACAATGCGTACAACGCACACAAGTCTTCATTCGAGGAACTTGCTATTCGTTTCGTCATTTCATCCATATTTGCAAACAAATAGATGATTGAGTCATATTACTTCCCTATACATTGGTTAGTCTAAAAAGGAGCAATCCTTTCACTCTCGCATTGAAACCAATGCGTAAAATGCACACAAGTCTTCATTTGAGAAAACTTGCTATTCGTTTCGATATTTCCTCAAAATTGGCAAAGAAATTGGTGAATTAGAGTCATATTACTAAGTTATACATCGGTTAGCCTCAAAAGGAGCAATCCTATCACTATCGCATTGAAAACAATGCGTACAACGCACAAAAGTCTTCATTCGAGGAAACATGCTATTCGTGTCGTTATTTCATCAATATTTGCAAACAAATAGTTGATTAAGAGTCATATTACTTCGTTATACATCGGTTAGCCTGAAAAGGAGCAATCCTATCACACTCGCATTAAAACTAATGCGTACAACGCACACAAATCTTCATTTGAGAAAACTTGCTCTTCATTTCGATATTTCCTTAAAATTTGCAAAGAAATAGGTGAATTAGAGTCATGTTACTTCGTTGTACATCGTTCAGCCTCAAAAGGAGCAATCGTATCACTCTCGCACTGAAACCCATGCGTACAATACACACAGATCTTCATTTGAGGAAACTTGTTATTCGTTTCGTTGTTTCCTCAAAATTTGCGAAGAAATAGGTGAATTAGAGTCATATTACTAAGTTATACATCGGTTAGCCTCAAGAGGAGCAATCCTATCACTCTCGCATTGAAAACAATGCGTACAACGCACACAAGTCTCCATTCGAGGAAACTTGCTATTCGTTTCGTTATTTCATCCATATTTGCAAACAAATAGGTGATTAAGAATCATATTACTTCGTTATACATCGGAAGGCTCAAAAGGAGCAATCCTTTCACTCTCGCATTGAAACCAATTCGTAAAACGCACACAAGTCTTCATTTGAGGAAAGTTGCTATTCGTTTCGATATTTCATCCATATTTTCAAACAAATAGGTGATTAACACTCATATTACTTCGTTGTACATCGGTCAGTCTCAAAAGGGGTAATCCAATCACTCTCGTATTGAAACCCATGCGTACAATACACACAGGTCTTCGTTTGAGGAAACTTGCTATTCGTTTCGTTATTTCCTTAAAATTTGCGAAGAAATAGGTGAATTAGAGTCATATTACTAAGTTATACATCGGTTAGCCTCAAAAGGAGCAATCCTATCACTCTCGCATTGAAAACAATGCGTATAATGCACGCAAGTTTTCATTTGAGGAAAGTTGCTATTCGTTTCGTTATTTCATCCATCTTTGCAAACAAATAGTTGATTAAAAGTCATATTACTTCGTTATACATCGGTTAGCCTCAAAAAGAGCAATCCTATCACTCTCGCATTGAAACCAATGCGTACAACGCACACAAGTCTTCATTTGAGGAAAATTGCTATTGGTTTCGTTATTTCATGCATATTTGCAAAAAAATAGTTGATTACGAGTCATATTACTTCGTTATACATCGGTTAGCCTCAAAAGGAGCAATCCTATCACTCTCGCATTGAAATCAATGCGTACAACGCACACAAGTCTTCATTTGAGGAAACTTGCAATTCGTTTCGTTATTTCCTCAAAATTTGCGAAGAAATAGGTGAATTAGAGTCATATTACTAAGTTATACATCGGTTAGCCTCAAAAGGAGCAATCCTATCACTCTCGCATTGAAAACAATGCGTACAATGCACACAATTCTTCATTCGAGGAAACTTGCTATTCGTCTCGTTATTTCATCCATCTTTGCAAACAAATAGTTGATTAAAAGTCATATTACTTCGTTATACATCGGAAGACTCAAAAGGAGCAATCCTATCACTCTCGCATTGAAACCAATGCGTAAAACGCACCCAAGTTTTCATTTAAGGAAACTTGCTATTCGTTTCGATATTTCATCCATATTTGCAAACAAATAGGTGACTAAGAGTCATATTACTTCGTTGTACATCGGTCAGCCTCAAAAGGGGCAATCCAATCACTCTCGCATTGAAACCAATGCGTACAATGCACACAGTCTTCATTTGAGGAAACTTGCTATTCGTTTCGTTATTTCCTCAAAATTTGCGAAGAAATAGGTGAATTAGAGTCATATTACTAAGTTTTACATCGGTTAGCCTCAAAAGGAGCAATCCTGTCACTCTCGCATGGAAAACAATGCGTACAACGCACACAAGTTTTCATTTGAGGAAACTTGCTATTCGTTTCGTTATTTCACCCATCTTTGCAAACAAATAGTTGATTAAAAGTCATATTACTTCGTTATACATCGGTTAGCCTCAAAAGGAGCAATCCTATCACTCTCGCATTAAAACCAATGCGTACAACGCACACAAGTCTTCATTTGAGGAAAATTGCTATTGGTTTCGTTATTTCATCCATATTTGCAAAAAAACAGTTGATAAGAGTCATATTACTTCGTTATACATCGGTTAGCCTCAAAAGGAGCAATCCTATCACTCTCGCATTGAAACCAATGCGTACAACGCATACAAGTCTTCATTTGAGGAAACTTGCTATTCGTTTCGTTATTTCCTCAAAATTTACGAAGAAATAGGTGAATTAGAGTCATATTACTAAGTTATACATCGGTTAGCCTCAAAAGGAGCAATCCTATCACTCCCGCATTGAAAACAATGCGTACAACGCACACAAGTCTTCATTCGAGGAAACTTGCTATTCGTTTCGTTATTTCATCCATCTTTGCAAACAAATAGTTGATTAAAAGTCATATTACTTCGTTATACATCGGAAGACTCAAAAGGAGCAATCCTATCACTCTCGCATTGAAACCAATGCGTAAAACGCACCCAAGTTTTCATTTGAGGAAACTTGCTATTCGTTTCGATATTTCATCCATATTTGCAAACAAATAGGTGATTAAGAGTCATATTACTTCGTTGTACATCGGTCAGCCTCAAAAGGGGCAATCCAATCACTCTCGCATTGAAACCCATGCGTAAATTACACACAGTCTTCATTTGAGGAAACTTGCTATTCGTTTCGTTATTTCCTCAAAATTTGCGAAGAAATAGGTGAATTAGAGTCATATTACTAAGTTATACATCGGTTAGCCTCAAAAGGAGCAATCATGTCACTCTCGCATTGAAAACAATGCGTACAACGCACACAAGTCTTCATTTGAGGAAACTTGCTATTCGTTTCGTTATTTCATCCATCTTTGCAAACAAGTTGTTGATTAAAAGTCATATTACTTCGTTATACATCGGTTAGCCTCAAAAGGAGCAATCCTTTCACTCTCGCATTGAAACCAATGCGTACAACGCACACAAGTCTTCATTTGAGGAAACTTGCTATTCGTTTCGTTATTTCATCCATCTTTGCAAACAAATAATTGATTAAAAGTCATATTACTTCGTTATACATCGGTTAGCCTCGAAAGGAGCAATCCTATCACTCTCGCATTGAAAACAATGCGTACAACGCACACAAGTCTTCATTCGAGGAAACTTGTTATTCGTTTCGTTATTTCATCCATTTTTGCAAACAAATAGGTGATTAAGAGTCATATTACTTCGTTATACATCGGAAGGCTCAAAAGGAGCAATCCTATCACTCTCGCATTGAAACCAATGCGTAAAACGTACACAAGTCTTCATTTGAGGAAACTTGCTATTCGTTTCGATATTTCATCCACATTTGCAAACAAATAGGTGATTAAGAGGCATATTACTTCGTTGTACATCGGTCAGCCTCAAAAAGGGGTAATCCAATCACTTTCGCATTGAAACCCATGCGTACAATACACACATGTTTTCATTTGAGCAAACTTGCTATTCGTTTCGTCATTTCCTCAAAATTTGCGAAGAAATAGGTGAATTAGAGTCATATTACTAAGTTATACATCGGTTAGCCTCAAAAGGAGCAATCCTATCACTCTCACATTGAAAATAATGCGTACAAGGCACACAAGTTTTCATTTGAGGAAACTTGCTATTCGTTTCGTTATTTCACCCATCTTTGCAAACAAATAGTTGATTAAAAGTCATATTACTTCGTTATACATCGGTTAGCCTCAAAAGGAGCAATCCTATCACTCTCGCATTAAAACCAATGCGTACAACGCACACAAGTCTTCATTTGAGGAAAATTGCTATTGGTTTCGTTACTTCATCCATATTTGCAAAAAAAATAGTTGATTAAGAGTCATATTACTTTGTTATACATCGGTTAGCCTCAAAAGGAGCAATCCTATCACTCTCGCATTGAAACCAATGCGTACAACGCACACAAGTCTTCATTTGAGGAAACTTGCTATTCGTTTCGTTATTTCCTCAAAATTTGCGAAGAAATAGGTGAATTAGAGTCATATTACTAAGTTATACATCGGTTAGCCTCAAAAGGAGCAATCCTATCACTCTCGCATTGAAAACAATGCGTACAACGCACACAAGTCTTCATTCGAGGAAACTTGCTATTCGTTTCGTTATTTCATCCATCTTTGCAAACAATAGTTGATTAAAAGTCATATTACTTCGTTATACATCGGAAGACTCAAAAGGAGCAATCCTATCACTCTCGCATTGAAACCAATGCGTAAAACGCACCCAAGTTTTCATTTGAGGAAACTTGCTATTCGTTTCGATATTTCATCCATATTTGCAAACAAATAGGTGATTAAGAGTCATATTACTTCGTTGTACATCGGTCAGCCTCAAAAGGGGCAATCCGATCACTCTCGCATTGAAACCCATGCGTACAATACACACAGTCTTCATTTGAGGAAACTTGCTATTCGTTTCGTTATTTCCTCAAAATTTGCGAAGAAATAGGTGAATTAGAGTCATATTACTAAGTTATACATCGGTTAGCCTCAAAAGGAGCAATCATGTCACTCTCGCATTGAAAACAATGCGTACAACGCACACAAGTCTTCATTTGAGGAAACTTGATATTCGTTTCGTTATTTCATCCATCTTTGCAAACAAGTTGCTGATTAAAAGTCATATTACTTCGTTATACATCGGTTAGCCTCAAAAGGAGCAATCCTTTCACTCTCGCATTGAAACCAATACGTACAACGCACACAAGTCTTCATTTGAGGAAACTTGCTATTCGTTTCGTTATTTCATCCATCTTTGCAAACAAATAATTGATTAAAAGTCATATTACTTCGTTATACATCGGTTAGCCTCGAAAGGAGAAATCCTATCACTCTCGCATTGAAAACAATGCGTACAACGCACTCAAGTCTTCATTCGAGGAAACTTCTTATTCGTTTCGTTATTTCCTCCATTTTTGCAAACAAATAGGTGATTAAGAGTCATATTACTTCGTTATACATCGGAAGGCTCAAAAGGAGCAATCCTATCACTCTCGCATTGAAACCAATGCGTAAAACGCACACAAGTCTTCATTTGAGGAGACTTGCTATTCGTTTCGATATTTCATCCACATTTACAAACAAATAGGTGATTAAGAGGCATATTACTTCGTTGTACATCGGTCAGCCTCAAAAGGGGTAATCCAATCACTTTCGCATTGAAACCCATGCGTACAATACACACATGTTTTCATTTGAGGAAACTTGCTATTCGTTTCGTCATTTCCTCAAAATTTGCGAAGAAATAGGTGAATTTGAGTCATATTACTAAGTTATACATCGGTTAGCCTCAAAAGGAGCAATCCTATCGATCTTGCGTTGAAAACAATGCGTACAACGCACACAAGTCTTCATTTGAGGAAACTTGCTATTCGTTTCGTTATTTCATCCATCTTTGCAAACAAATAATTGATTAAAAGTCATATTACTTCGTTATACATCGGTTAGCCTCAAAAGGAGCAATCCTATCACTCTCGCATTGAAACCAATACGTACAACGCACACAAGTCTTCATTTGAGGAAAATTGCTATTGGTTTCGTTATTTCATCCATATATGCAAAGAAATAGTTGATTAAGAGTCATATTACTTCGTTATACATCGGTTAGCCTCAAAAGGAGCAATCCTATCACTCTCGCATTAAAACCAATGCGTACAACGAACACAAGTCTTCATTTGAGGAAACTTGCTATTCGTTTCGTTATTTCCTCAAAATTTGCGAAGAAATAGGTGAATTAGAGTCATACTACTAAGTTATACATCAGTTAGCCTAAAAAATGAGCAATTCTATCACTCTCGCATTGAAAACAATGCGTACAACGCACACAAGTCTTCATTCGAGGAAACTTGCTATTCGTTTCGTTATTTCATCCATATTTGCAAACAAAAAGTTGATCAAAAGTCATATTACTTCGTTATACATCGGTTAGCCTCAAAAGGAGAAATCCTATCACTCTCGCATTGAAACCAATGCGTACAACGCACACAAGTCTTCATTTGAGGAAACTTGCTATTCGTTTCGTTATTTCATCCACATTTGCAAATAAATAGGTGATTAAGAGTCATATTACTTCGTTGTACGTCGGTCAGCCTCAAAATTGGAAAAGAAATTGGTGAATTAGAGTCACATTACTATGTTATACATCGGTTATCCTCAAAAGGAACAATCCTATCACTCTAGCATTTAAAATAATACGTACAACGCACACAAGTCTTCATTCGAAGAAACTTGCTATTCGTTTTGTTATTTCATCCATATTTGCAAACAAATAGGTGATTAAGGGTCATATTACTTCATTGTACATCGGTTAGCCTCAAAAGGAGTAATCGTATCACTCTCGCAATGAAACACATGCGTACAATACACACAAGTCTTCATTGGAGGGAACTTGCTATTCGTATCGTTATTTCCTCAAAATTTGCGAAGAAATAGGTGAATTAGATTCATATTACTAAGTTATACGTCGGTTAGCCTCAAAAGAAGCAATCCTATCACTCTCGCATTGAAAACAATGCGTACAACGCACACAAGTCTTCATTTGAGGAAATTTTCTATTCGTCTCGTTATTTCATCCATATTTGCAAACAAATAGGTGATTAAGAGTCATATTACTTCGTTTGTACATCGGTCAGCCTAAAAAGGGGCAATCCTATCACTCTCGCATTGAAACCCATGCGTACAATACACACAGGTCTTCATTTGAGGAAACTTGCTATTCGTTTCGTAATTTCCTCAAAATTTGCGAAGAAATAGGTGAATTCGAGTCATATTACTAAGTTATACATCGGTTAGCCTCAAAAGGAGCAATCCTATCACTCTCGCGTTGAAAACAATGCGTGCAACGCACACAAGTCTTCATTCGAGGAAACTTGCTATTCGTTTCGTTATTTCATCCATCTTTACAAATAAATAGTTGATTAAAAAGTCATATTACTTCGTTATACATCGGTTAGCCTCAAAAGGAGCAATCCTATCACTCTCGCATTGAAACCAATGCGTACAACGCACACAAGTCTTCATTTGAGGAAACTTGCTATTCGTTGCGATATTTCATCCATATTTGCAAACAAATAGGTGATTAAGAGTCATATTAGTTCGTTGTACATCGGTCAGCCTTTAAAGGGGAATCCAATCACTCTCGCATTGAAACCCATCCGTACGATACACACAGGTCTTCATTTTTGTTTCGTTATTTCCTAAAAATTTGAGAAGAAATAGGTGAATTAGGGTCATATTACTAAGTTATACATCGGTTAGCCTCAAAAGGAGCAATCCTATCACTCTCGCATTGAAAACAATGCATACAACGCACACAAGTCTTCATTCGAGGAAATTTGCTATTCGTTTCCTTAATTCATCCATATTTGCAAACAACTAGGTGATTAAGAGTCATATTACTTCGTTATACTTCGGTTAGCCTCAAAAGGAGCAATCCTATCACTCTCGCATTGAAAACAATACGTACAACGCACACAAGTCTTCATTTGAGGAAACTTGGTATTCGTTTCGATATTTCCTCAAAATTTGCGAAGAAATAGGTGATTAGAGTCATATTACTAAGTTATACATCAGTTAGCCTAAAAAAGAAGCAATCCTAGCACTCTCGCACTGAAAACAATGCGTACAACGCACACAAGTCTTCATTCGAGGAAAGTTGCTATTCGTTTCGTTATTTGCTCTAAATTTGCAAACAAATAGGTGATTAAGAGTCATATTACTTCGTTATACATCGGTTAGCCTCAGAAGGACCAATCATATCACTCTCGCACTGAAACCAATGCGTAAAGCGCACACAAGTCTTCATTCGAGGAAACTTGCTATTCGTTTCGTTATTTCATCCACATTTACAAGCAAATAGTTGATTAGGAGTCATATTACTTCGTTGTACGTCGGTCAGCCTCAAAGGGGGCAATCCTATCACTCTCGTATTGAAACCCATGTGTACAATACACACAGGTCTTCATTTGAGGAAACTTACTATTCGTTTCGATATTTCCTCAAAATTGGCAAAGAAGTTGGTGAATTAGAGTCATATTACTTCGTTATACATCGGTTATCCTCAAAAGGCGCAATCTATCACTCTCGCATTGAAAACAATGCGTAGAACGCACACAAGTCTTCATTCGAGGAAACATGCTATTCGTGTTGTTATTTCATCAATATTTGCAAACAAATAGGTGATTAAGAGTCATATTATTTCGTTGTAGAGGGTTAGCCTCAAAAGGAGCAATCGTATCACTCTCGCATTGAAACTCATGCGTACAATACACACAAGTCTTCATTTGAGGAAATTTGCTATTCGTTTCGTTATTTCCTCAAAATTTGCGAAGAAATAGGTGAATTAGAGTCATATTACTAAGTTATACATTGGTTAGCCTCAAAAGGAGCAATCCCATCACTCTCGCATTGAAAACAATGCGTACAACGCACACAAGTCTTCATTCGAGGAAACTTGCTATTCGTTTCGTTATTTCATCCATATTTTGCAAACAAATAGATGATTAAGAGTCGTATTACTTCGTTATATATCGGTTAGCCTAAAAATGAGCAATCCTATCACTCTCGCATTGAAACCAATGCGTAAAAAGCACACAAGTCTTCATTTGAGGAAACTTGCTATTCGTTTCGTTATTTCATCCATATTTGCAAACAAATAGATGATTAAGAGTCATATTACTTCGTTATACATCGGTCAACCTCAAAAGGGGCAATCCAATCACTCTCGCATTGAAACCCATGCGTACAATACACACAGGTCTTCATTTGAGGAAACTTACTATTCGTTTCGTTATTTCCTCAAAAATTGCGAAGAAATAGGTGAATTAGAGTCATATTACTAAGTTATACATCGGTTAGCCTCAAAAGGAGCAATCCTATCACTCTCGCATTGAAACCAATGCGTAAAATGCACACAAGTCTTCATTTAAGAAAACTCGCTATTCGTTTCGATATTTCCTCAAAATTGGCAATGAAATTGGTGAATTAGAGTCAGATTACTAAGTTATACATCGGTTAGCCTCAAAAGGAGCAATCCTATCACTCTCGCAGTGAAAACAATGCGTACAACGCACACAAGTCTTAATTCGAGGAAACATGCTATTCGTTTTCTTATTTCATCCATATTTGCAAACAAATAGGTGATTAAGAGTCATATTACTTCGTTGTACATCGGTTAGCCTCAAAAGGAGCAATCGTATCACTCTCGCATTGAAACCCATGCGTACAATACACACAAGTCTTCATGTGAGGAAACTTGCTATTCGTTTCGTTATTTCCTCAAAATTTGCGAAGAAATAGGTGAATTAGAGTCATATTACAAAGTTATACATCGGTTAGCCTCAAAAGGAGCAATCCTATCACTCTCGCATTGAAACCAATGCGTACAACGCACACAAGTCTTCATTTGAGGAAACTTGCTATTCGTTTCGTTATTTCATCCATATTTGCAAACAAAAAGTTGATCGAAAGTCATATTACTTCATTATACATCGGTTAGCCTCAAAAGGAGCAATGCTATCACTCTCGCATTGAAACCAATGCGTACAACGTGCACAAGTTTTCATTTAAGGAGACTTGCTATTCGTTTCGTTATTTCATCCATATTTGCAAACAAATAAATGATTAAGAGTCATATTACTTCGTTATACATCGGTTAGCCTAAAACGGAGCAATCCTATCACTCTCGCATTAAAACTAATGCGTAAAATGCACACAAGTCTTCATTTAAGGAAACTTGCTATTCGTATCGATATTTCCTCAAAATTGGCAAAGAAATTGGTGAATTAGAGTCACATTACTATCTTATACATCGGTTATCCTCAAAAGGAGCAATCCTATCACTCTCGCATTGAAAACAATGCGTACAACGCACACAAGTCTTCATTTGAGGAAACTTGCTATTCGTCTTGTTATTTCATCCATATTTGCAAACAAATAGGTGATTAAGAGTCATATCACTTCGTTGTACATCGATCAGCCTCAAAAGGGGCAATCCTATCATTCTCGCATTGAAACCCATGCGTACAAGACACACATGTCTTCATTTGAGGAAACTTGCTATTCGTTTCGTTATTTCCTCAAAATTTACGAAGAAATAGGTGAATTAGAGTCATATTACTAAGTTATCCATCGGTCAGCCTCAAAAGGAGCAATCCTACCAGTCTCGCATTGAAAACAATGCGTACAACGCACACAATTCTTCATTTGAGGAAACTTGCTATTCCTTTCGATATTTTCTCAAAATTTGCAAAGAAATAAGTGAATTGGAGTATTATTACTAAGTTATACATCGGTTAGCCTCAAAAGGAGCAATCCTATCACTCTCGCATTGAAAACAATGCGTACAACGCACACAAGTCTTCATTCGAGGAAATTTGCTATTCGTTTCCTTAATTCATCCATATTTGCAAACAAATAGGTGATTAAGAGTCATATTACTTCGTTATACTTCGGTTAGCCTCAAAAGGAGCAATCCTATCACTCTCGCATTGAAAACAATACGTACAACGCACACAAGTCTTCATTTGAGGAAACTTGCTATTCGTTTCGATATTTCCTCAAAATTTGCGAAGAAATAGGTGATTAGAGTCATATTACTAAGTTATACATCAGTTAGCCTCAAAAGGAAGCAATCCTATCACTCTTGCATTGAAAACAATTCGTACAACGTACACAAGTCTTTATTCGAGGAAACTGGTTATTCGTTGCGTTATTTCATCCATATTTGCAAACAAATAGTTGATTAAGGATCATATTTCTTCGTTCTACATCGGTTAGCCTCAACAGGAGCAATCGTATCACTCTAACATTGAAACCAATGCGTACAACGCACACAAGTCTTCATTTGAGGAAACTTGCTTTTTGTTTCTATATTTCCTCAAAATTGGCAAAGAAGTTGGTGAATTAGAGTCACATTACTAAGTTATACGTCGGTTAGCCTCAAAACGAGCAATCCTATCACTCTCGCATTGAAAACAATGCGTACAACGCACACAAGTCTTCATTTGAGGAAACTTGCTATTCGTTACGTTATTTCATCCATCTTTGCAAACAAATAGTTGATTAAAAGTCATATTACTTCGTTATACATCGGTTAGCCTCAAAAGGAGCAATCCTATCACTCTCGCATTGAAAACAATGTGTACAACGCACACAAGTCTTCATTCGAGGAAACTTGCTATTCGTTTCTTTATTTCATCCATATTTGCAAACAAATAGGCGATTAAGAGTCATATTACTTCGTTATATATCGGTTAGCCTCAAAAGGAGCAATCCTATCACTCTCGCATTGAAACCAATGCGTAAAATGCACACAAGTCTTCTTTTGAGGAAACTTGCTATTCGTTTCGATATTTCATCCATATTTGCAAACAAATAGGTGATTAAGAGTCATATTACTTCGTTGTACATCGGTTAGCCTCAAAAGGAGCAATCCTATCACTCTCGCATTAAAACCAATGCGTGCAACGCACACGAGTCTTCATTTGAGGAAACTTGTTATTCATTTCTATATTTCCTCAAAATTGGCAAAGAAGTTGGTGAATTAGAGTCACATTACTAAGTTATACGTCGGTTAGCCTCAAAAGGAGCAATCCTATCACTCTCGAATTGAAACCAATGCGTACAACGCACACAAGTCTTCATTCGAGGAAACTTGCTATTCGTTTCGTTATTTCATCCATATTTGGAAACAAAAAGTTGATCAAAAGTCATATTACTTCGTTATACATCGGTTAGCCTCAAAAGGAGCAATCCTATCACTCTCGCATTGAAACCAATGCGTACAACGCACACAAGTCTTCATTCGAGGAAACTTGGTATTCGTTTCGTTATTTCATCCATATTTGCAAACAAATAGTTGATTAAGAGTCATATTACTTCGTTATACATCGGTTAGCCTCAAAAGGATCAATCCTATCACTTTCCCGTTGAAATCAATGCGTACAACGCACACAAGTCTTCATTTGAGGAAACTTGCTATTCGTGTCGATATTTCCTCAAAATTTGCAAAGAAATAGGTAAATTAGAGTCATATTACTACGTTATACTTCGGTTAGCCTCAAAAGGAGCAATCCTATTACTCTCGCATTGAAAACAATGCGTACAAGGCACACAAGTCTTCATTCGAGGAAACTTGCTATTCGTTTCGTTATTTCATCCATATTTGCAAACAAATAGGTGATTAAGAGTCATATTACTTCGTTATACATCGGAAGGCTCAAAAGGAGCAATCCTATCACTTTCGCATTGAAATCAATGCGTAAAACGCACACAAGTCTTCATTTGAGGAAACTTGCTATTCGTTTCGATATTTCATCCATATTTGCAAACATATAGTTGATTAAGAGTCATATTACTTCGTTGTACATCGGTCAGCCGCAAAAGGGGCAATCCAATCGCTCTTGCATTGAAACCCATGCGTACAATACACACAGGTCTTCATTTGAGGAAACTTGCTATTCGTTTCGTTATTTCCTCAAAATTTGCGAAGAAATAGGTGAATTAGAGTCATATTACTAAGTTATACATCGGTTTGCCTAAAAAAGGAGCAATCCTATCACTCTCGCATTGAAAACAATGCGTACAACGCACACAAGTCTTCATTCGAGGAAACTTGCTATTCGTTTCGTTATTTCATCCATATTTGCAAACAAATAGTTGATTAAAAGTCATATTACTTCGTTATACATCGATTAGCCTCAAAAGGAGCAATCCTATCACATTCGCGTTGAAATCAATGCGTACAACGCAAACAAGTCTTCATTTGAGGAAAGTTGCTATTCGTATCGATATTTCCTCAAAATTTGCAAAGAAATAGGTGAATTAGAGTCATATTACTACGTTATACTTCGGTTAGCCTCAAAAGGAGCAATCCTATTACTCTCGCATTGAAAACAATGCGTACAACGCACACAAGTCTTCATTCGAGGAAACTTGCTATTCGTTTCGTTAATTCATCCATATTTGCAAACATATAGGTGATTAAGAGTCATATTACTTCGTTATACATCGGAAGGCTCAAAAGGAGCAATCCTATCACTCTCGCATTGAAACCAATGCGTAAAACGCACACAAGTCTTCATTTGAGGAAACTTGCTATTCGTTTCGTTATTTCATCCATCTTTGCAAACAAATAGTTTTTTTAAAAGTCATATTACTTCGTTATACATCGGTTAGCCTCAAAAGGAGCAATCCTATCACTATCCCATTGAAACCAATGCGTACACCGCACACAAGTCTTCATTTGAGGAAAATTGCTATTGGTTTCGTTATTTCATCCATATTTGCAAACAAATAGTTGATTAAGAGTCATATTACTTCGTTATACAGCGGTTAGCCTCAAAAGGAGCAATCCTATCACTCTCGCATTGAAACCAATGCGTACAACGCACACAAGTCTTCATTTGAGGAAAATTGCTATTGGTTTCGTTATTTCATCCATATTTGCAAACAAATAGTTGATTAAAAGTCATATTACTTCGTTATATATCGGTTAGCCTCAAAAAGAGCAATCCTATCACTCTCGCATTAAAACCAATGCGTACAACGCACACAAGTCTTCATTTGAGGAAACTTGCTATTTGTTTCGTTATTTCCTATAAATATGCGAAGAAATAGGTGAATTAGAGTCATATTACTAAGTTATACATCGGTTAGCCACAAAAAGGAGCAATCATATCACTCTCGCATTGAAAACAATGCGTACAATGCACACAAGTCTTCATTCGAGGAAACTTGCTATTTGTTTCGTTATTTCATCCACATTTGCAAACAAATAGGTGATTAAGAGTCATATTACTTCGTTGTACGTCGTTCAGCCTCAAAATTGGCAAAGAAATTGATGAATTAGAGTCACATTACTATGTTATACATCGGTTATCCTCAAAAGGAGCAATCCTATCACTCTCACATTGAAAACAATGCGTACAACGCACACAAGTCTTCATTCGAGGAAACTTGCTATTCGTTTTGTTATTTCATCCATATTGACACACAAATAGGTGATTAAGAGTCATATTACTTCATTGTACATCGGTTAGCCTCAAAAGGAGTAATCGTATCACTCACGCAATGAAGCACATGCGTACAATACACACAAGTCTTCATTGGAGGAAACTTGCTATTCGTTTCATTATTTCCTCAAAATTTGCGAAGAAATAGGTGAATTAGAGTCATATTACTAAGTTATACGTCGGTTAGCCTCAAAAGAAGCAATCCTATCACTCTCTAATTGAAAAGAATGCGTACAACGCACACAAGTCTTCATTTGAGGAAACTTGCTATTCGTCTCGTTATTTCATCCATATTTGCAAACAAATAGGTGATTAAGAGTGATATTACTTCGTTGTACATCGGTCAGCCTCAAAAGGGGCAATCCTATCACTCTCGCATTGAAACCCATGCGTACAATACACACAGGTCTTGATTTGAGGAAACTTGCTATTCGTTTCGTCATTTCCCCAAAAGTTGCGAAAAAATAGGTGAATTCGAGTCATATTACTAAGTTATACATCGGTTAGCCTCAAAAGGAGCAATGCTATCACTCTCGCATTGAAAACAATGCGTACAACGCACACAAGTCTTCATTCGAGGAAACTTGCTATTCGTTTCGTTATTTCATCCATATTTGCAAACAAATAGTTGATTAAGAGTCATATTACTTCGTTATACATTGATTAGCCTAAAAAAGGAGCAATCCTATCACATTCGCGTTGAAATCAATGCGTACAACGCAAACAAGTCTTCATTTGAGGAAACTTGCTATTCGTATCGATATTTCCTCAAAATTTGCAAAGAAATAGGTGAATTAGAGTCATATTACTACGTTATACTTCGGTTAGCCTCAAAAGGAGCAATCCTATTACTCTCGCATTGAAAACAATGCGTACAATGCACACAAGTCTTCATTCGAGGAAACTTGCTATTCGTTTCGTTAATTCATCCATATTTGCAAACATATAGGTGATTAAGAGTCATATTACTTAGTTATACATCGGAAGGCTCAAAAGGAGCAATCCTATCACTCTCGCATTGAAACCAATGCGTAAAACGCACACAAGTCTTCATTTGAGGAAACTTGCTATTCGTTTCGTTATTTCATCCATCTTTGCAAACAAATAGTTGATTAAAATTCATATTACTTCGTTATACATCGGTTAGCCTCAAAAGGAGCAATCATATCACTATCGCATTGAAACCAATGCGTACAACGCACACAAGTCTTCATTTGAGGAAAATTGCTATTGGTTTCGTTATTTCATCCATATTTGCAAACAAATAGTTGATTAAGAGTCATATTACTTCGTTATACATCGGTTAGCCTCAAAAGGAGCAATCCTATCACTCTCGCATTAAAACCAATGCGTACAACGCACACAAGTCTTCATTTTAGGAAACTTGCTATTCGTTTCGTTCTTTCCTCAAAATTTGCGAAGAAATAGGTGAATTAGAGTCATATTACTAAGTTATACATCGGTTAGCCTCAAAAGGAGCAATCCTATCACTCCCGCATTGAAAACAATGCGTACAACGCACACAATTCTTCATTCGAGGAAACTTGCTATTCGTTTCGTTATTTCATCCATATTTGCAAACAAATAGTTGATTAAGAGTCATATTACTTCGTTATACATCGATTAGCCTCAAAAGGAGCAATCCTATCACATTCGCGTTGAAATCAATGCGTGCAACGCAAACAAGTCTTCATTTGAGGAAAGTTGCTATTCGTATCGATATTTCCTCAAAATTTGTAAAGAAATAGGTGAATTAGAGTCATATTACTACGTTATACTTCGGTTAGCCTCAAAGGGAGCAATCCTATTACTCTCGCATTGAAAACAATGCGTACAATGCACACAAGTCTTCATTCGAGGAAACTTGCTATTCGTTTCGTTATTTCATCCATATTTGCAAAGAAATAGGTGATTAAGAGTCATATAACTTCGTTATACAACGGAAGGCTCAAAAGGAGCAATCCTATCACTCTCGCATTGAAACCAATGCGTAAAACGCACACAAGTCTTCATTTGAGGAAACTTGCTATTCGTTTCGATATTTCATCCATATTTGCAAACAAATAGTTGATTAAGAGTCATATTACTTCGTTGTACATCGGTCAGCCGCAAAAGGGGCAATCCAATCACTCTTGCATTGAAACCCATGCGTACAATACACACATGTCTTCATTAGAGGAAACTTGCTATTCGTTTCGTTATTTCCTCAAAATTTACGAAGAAATAGGTGAATTAGAGTCATATTACTAAGTTATACATCGGTTAGCCTCAAAAGGAGCAATCCTATCACTCTCGGATTGAAAACAATGCGTACAACGCACACAAGTCTTCATTTGAGGAAACTTGCTATTCGTTTCGTTATTTCATCCATCTTTGCAAACAAATAGTTGATTAAAAGTCATATTACTTCGTTATACATCGGTTAGCCTCAAAAGGAGCAATCCTATCACTCTCGCATTAAAACCAATGCGTACAACACACACAAGTCTTCATTTTAGAAAACTTGCTATTCATTTCGTTCTTTCCTCAAAATTTGCGAAGAAATAGGTGAATTAGAGTCATATTACTAAGTTATACATCGGTTAGCCTCAAAAGGAGCAATCCTATCACTCTCGCATTGAAACCAATGCGGACAACGCACACAAGTCTTCATTCGAGGAAACTTGCTATTCGTTTCGTTATTTCATCCATATTTGCAAACAAAAAGTTGATCAAAAGTCTTATTACTTCGTTATACATCGGTTAGCCTCAAAAGGAGCAATCCTATCACTCTCGCATTGAAACCAATGCGGACAACGCACACAAGTCTTCATTCGAGGAAACTTGCTATTCGTTTCGTTATTTCATCCACATTTGCAAACAAATAGGTGATTAAGAGTCATATTACTTCGTTGTACGTCGGTCAGCCTCAAAATTGGCAAAGAAATTGGTGAATTAGAGTCACATTACTATGTTATACATCGGTTATCCTCAAAAGGAGCGATCCTATCACTCTCGCATAGAAACCAATGCGTACAACGCACACAAGTCTTCATTTGAGGAGACTTGCTATTCGTTTCGTTATTTCATCCACATTTGCAAATAAATAGGTGATTAAGAGTCATATTACTTCGTTGTACGTCGGTCAGCCTCAAAATTGGAAAAGAAATTGGTGAATTAGAGTCACATTACTATGTTATACATCGGTTATCCTCAAAAGGAACAATCCTATCACTCTAGCATTTAAAATAATGCGTACAACGCACACAAGTCTTCATTCGAAGAAACTTGCTATTCGTTTTGTTATTTCATCCATATTTGCAAACAAATAGGTGATTAAGGGTCATATTACTTCATTGTACATCGGTTAGCCTCAAAAGGAGTAATCGTATCACTCTCGCAATGAAACACATGCGTACAATACACACAAGTCTTCATTGGAGGGAACTTGCTATTCGTATCGTTATTTCCTCAAAATTTGCGAAGAAATAGGTGAATTAGATTCATATTACTAAGTTATACGTCGGTTAGCCTCAAAAGAAGCAATCCTATCACTCTCGCATTGAAAACAATGCGTACAACGCACACAAGTCTTCATTTGAGGAAACTTTCTATTCGTCTCGTTATTTCATCCATATTTGCAAACAAATAGGTGATTAAGAGTCATATTACTTCATTGTACATCGGTTAGCCTCAAAAGGGGCAATCCTATCACTCTCGCATTGAAACCCATGCGTACAATACACACAGGTCTTCATTTGAGGAAACTTGCTATTCGTTTCGTAATTTCCTCAAAATTTGCGAAGAAATAGGTGAATTCGAGTCATATTACTAAGTTATACATCGGTTAGCCTCAAAAGGAGCAATCCTATCACTCTCGCGTTGAAAACAATGCGTGCAACGCACACAAGTCTTCATTCGAGGAAACTTGCTATTCGTTTCGTTATTTCATCCATCTTTACAAATAAATAGTTGATTAAAAGTCATATTACTTCGTTATACATCGGTTAGCCTCAAAAGGAGCAATCCTATCACTCTCGCATTGAAACCAATGCGTACAACGCACACAAGTCTTCATTTGAGGAAACTTGCTATTCGTTGCGATATTTCATCCCTATTTGCAAACAAATAGGTGATTAAGAGTCATATTAGTTCGTTGTACATCGGTCAGCCTTTAAGGGGAATCCAATCACTCTCGCATTGAAACCCATCCGTACGATACACACAGGTCTTCATTTTTGTTTCGTTATTTCCTAAAAATTTGAGAAGAAATAGGTGAATTAGGGTCATATTACTAAGTTATACATCGGTTAGCCTCAAAAGGAGCAATCCTATCACTCTCGCATTGAAAACAATGCATACAACGCACACAAGTCTTCATTCGAGGAAACTTGCTATTCATTTTGTTATTTCATCCATATTTGCAAACAACTAGGTGATTAAGAGTCATATTACTTCGTTATACTTCGGTTAGCCTCAAAAGGAGCAATCCTATCACTCTCGCATTGAAAACAATACGTACAACGCACACAAGTCTTCATTTGAGGAAACTTGGTATTCGTTTCGATATTTCCTCAAAATTTGCGAAGAAATAGGTGATTAGAGTCATATTACTAAGTTATACATCAGTTAGCCTAAAAAAGAAGCAATCCTATCACTCTCGCACTGAAAACAATGCGTACAACGCACACAAGTCTTCATTCGAGGAAAGTTGCTATTCGTTTCGTTATTTGCTCTAAATTTGCAAACAAATAGGTGATTAAGAGTCATATTACTTCGTTATACATCGGTTAGCCTCAGAAGGACCAATCATATCACTCTCGCACTGAAACCAATGCGTAAAGCGCACACAAGTCTTCATTTGAGGAAACTTGCTATTCGTGTCGTTATTTCATCCACATTTACAAGCAAATAGTTGATTAGGAGTCATATTACTTCGTTGTAAGTCGGTCAGCCTCAAAGGGGGCAATCCTATCACTCTCGTATTGAAACCCATGTGTACAATACACACAGGTCTTCATTTGAGGAAACTTACTATTCTTTTCGATATTTCCTCAAAATTGGCAAAGAAATTGGTGAATTAGAGTCATATTACTTCGTTATACATCGGTTATCCTCAAAAGGCGCAATCTATCACTCTCGCATTGAAAACAATGCGTAGAACGCACACAAGTCTTCATTCGAGGAAACATGCTATTCGTGTTGTTATTTCATCAATATTTGCAAACAAATAGGTGATTAAGAGTCATATTATTTCGTTGTAGAGGGTTAGCCTCAAAAGGAGCAATCGTATCACTCTCGCATTGAAACTCATGCGTACAATACACACAAGTCTTCATTTGAGGAAACTTGCTATTCGTTTCGTTATTTCCTCAAAATTTGCGAAGAAATAGGTGAATTAGAGTCATATTACTAAGTTATACATTGGTTAGCCTCAAAAGGAGCAATCCTATCACTCTCGCATTGAAAACAATGCGTACAACGCACACAAGTCTTCATTCGAGGAAACTTGCTATTCGTTTCGTTATTTCATCCATATTTTGCAAACAAATAGATGATTAAGAGTCGTATTACTTCGTTATACAACGGTTAGCCTAAAAAGGAGCAATCCTATCACTCTCGCATTGAAACCAATGCGTACAACGCACACAAGTCTTCATTTGAGGAAACTTGCTATTCGTTTCGTTATTTCATCCATATTTGCAAACAAATAGATGATTAAGAGTCATATTACTTCGTTATACATCGGTCAACCTCAAAAGGGGCAATCCAATCACTCTCGCATTGAAACCCATGCGTACAATACACACAGGTCTTCATTTGAGGAAACTTGCTATTCGTTTCGTTATTTCCTCAAAAATTGCGAAGAAATAGGTGAATTAGAGTCATATTACTAAGTTATACATCGGTTAGCCTCAAAAGGAGCAATCCTATCACTCTCGCATTGAAACCAAATGCGTAAAATGCACACAAGTCTTCATTTAAGAAAACTCGCTATTCGTTTCGATATTTCCTCAAAATTGGCAAAGAAATTGGTGAATTAGAGTCATATTACTAAGTTATACATCGGTTAGCCTCAAAAGGAGCAATCCTATCACTCTCGCATTGAAAACAATGCGTACAACGCACACAAGTCTTCATTCGAGGAAACATGCTATTCGTTTTGTTATTTCATCCATATTTGCAAACAAATAGGTGATTAAGAGTCATATTACTTCGTTGTACATCGGTTAGCCTCAAAAGGAGCAATCGTATCACTCTCGCATTGAAACCCATGCGTACAATACACACAAGTCTTCATGTGAGGAAACTTGCTATTCGTTTCGTTATTTCCTCAAAATTTGCGAAGAAATAGGTGAATTAGAGTCATATTACAAAGTTATACATCGGTTAGCCTCAAAAGGAGCAATCCTATCACTCTCGCATTGAAACAATGCGTACAACGCACACAAGTCTTCATTTGAGGAAACTTGCTATTCGTTTCGTTATTTCATCCATATTTGCAAACAAAAAGTTGATCGAAAGTCATATTACTTCGTTATACATCGGTTAGCCTCAAAAGGAGCAATGCTATCACTCTCGCATTGAAACCAATGCGTACAACGTGCACAAGTTTTCATTTAAGGAGACTTGCTATTCGTTTCGTTATTTCATCCATATTTGCAAACAAATAAATGATTAAGAGTCATATTACTTCGTTATACATCGGTTAGCCTAAAACGGAGCAATCCTATCACTCTCGCATTAAAACCAATGCGTAAAATGCACACAAGTCTTCATTTAAGGAAACTTGCTATTCGTTATCGATATTTCCTCAAAATTGGCAAAGAAATTGGTGAATTAGAGTCACATTACTATCTTATACATCGGTTATCCTCAAAGGAGCAATCCTATCACTCTCGCATTGAAAACAATGCGTACAACGCACACAAGTCTTCATTTGAGGAAACTTGCTATTCGTCTCGTTATTTCATCCATATTTGCAAACAAATAGGTGATTAAGAGTCATATCACTTCGTTGTACATCGATCAGCCTCAAAGGGGCAATCCTATCACTCTCGCATTGAAACCCATGCGTACAAGACACACATGTCTTCATTTGAGGAAACTTGCTATTTGTTTCGTTATTTCCTCAAAATTGGCAATGAAATAGGTGAATTAGAGTCATATTACTAAGTTATCCATCGGTCAGCATCAAAAGGAGCAATCCTACCAGTCTCGCATTGAAAACAATGCGTACAACGCACACAATTCTTCATTTGAGGAAACTTGCTATTCCTTTCGATATTTTCTCAAAATTTGCAAAGAAATAGGTGAATTGAAGTCATATTACTAAGTTATACATCGGTTAGCCTCAAAAGGAGCAATCCTATCACTCTCGCATTGAAAACAATGCGTACAACGCACACAAGTCTTCATTCGAGGAAATTTGCTATTCGTTT
>OX359284.1:14002371-14040009 GCA_947179155.2 Hedera helix | reverse complement strand
ATATATGCAAACAAATAGGTGATTAAGAGTCATATTTACTTCGTTATACATCGGTTAGGCTCAAAAGGAGCAATCCTATCACTCTCGCATTGAAACCCATGCGTACAATACACACAAGTCTTCATTCGAGGAAACTTGCTATTCGTTTCGATATTTCCTAAAAATTTGCAAAGAAATAGGTGAATTAGAGTCATATTACTACGTTATACATCAGTTAGCCTCTAAAGGAGCAATCCTATCACTCTCGCATTGAAAACAATGCGTACAACGCACACAAGTCTTCATTTGAGGAAACTTCCAATTCGTTTCCTTATTTCATCCATATTTGCAAACAAATAGGTGATTAAGAGTCATATTACTACGTTATACATCGGTTAGCCTCAAAAGGAGCATTCCTATAACTCTCGCATTGAAACCAATGGGTACAACGCACACAAGTCTTCAGTTGAGGAAACTTGCTATTCGTATCGATATTTCCTCAAAATTTGCAAAGAAATAGGTGAATTAGACTCATATTACTACGTTATACATCGGTTACCCTCTAAAGGAGCAATCCTATCACTCTCGCATTGAAAACAATGCGTACAACGCACACAAGTCTTCATTTGAGGAAACTTGCAATTCGTTTCCTTATTTCATCCATATTTGCAAACAAATAGGTGATTAAGAGTCATATTACTACGTTATACATCGGTTAGCCTCAAAAGGAGCATTCCTATAACTCTCGCATTGAAACCAATGCGTACAACGCACACAAGTCTTCAGTTGAGGAAACTTGCTATTCGTATCGATATTTCCTCAAAATTTGCAAAGAAATAGGTGAATTAGAGTCATATTACTACGTTATACATCGGTTAGCCTCTAAAGGAGCAATCCTATCACTCTCGCATTGAAAACAACGCATACAACGCACACAAGTCTTCATTTGAGGAAACTTGCTATTCGTTTCCTTATTTCATCCATATTTGCAAACAAATAGGTGATTAAGAGTCATATTACTTCGTTATACATCGGTTAGGCTCAAAAGGAGCAATCCTATCACTCTCGCATTGAAACCCATGCGTACAATGCACACAAGTCTTCATTCGAGGAAACTTGCTATTTGTTTCCTTATTTTATCCATATTTGCAAACGAATAGGTGATTAAGAGTCATAATACTTCGTTATACATCGGTTAGCCTCAAAAGGAGCAATCCTATCACTCTCGCATTGAAACCAATGCGTACAACGCACACAAGTCTTCAGTGGAGGAAACTTGCTATTCGTTTCGATAATTCCTCAAAATTTGCAAAGAAATAGGTGAATTAGAGTCATATTACTACGTTATACATCGGTTAGCCTCTAAAGGAGCAATCCTATCACTCTCGCATTGAAAACAATGCGTACAACGCACAAAAGTCTTCATTTGAGGAAACTTGCAATTCGTTTCCTTATTTCATCCATATTTGCAAACAAATAGGTGATTAAGAGTCATATTACTACGTTATACATCGGTTAGCCTCAAAAGGAGCATTCCTATAACTCTCGCATTGAAACCAATGCGTACAACGCACACAAGTCTTCAGTTGAGGAAACTTGCTATTCGTATCGATATTTCCTCAAAATTTGCAAAGAAATAGGTGAATTAGAGTCATATTACTACGTTATACATCGGTTAGCCTCTAAAGGAGCAATCATATCACTCTCGCATTGAAAACAACGCACACAAGTCTTCATTTGAGGAAACTTGCTATTCGTTTCCTTATTTCATCCATATATGCAAATAAATAGGTGATTAAGAGTCATATTACTTCGTTATACATCGGTTAGGCTCAAAAGGAGTAATCCTATCACTCTCGCATTGAAACCCATGCGTACAATACACACAAGTCTTCATTCGAGGAAACTTGCTATTCGTTTCGATATTTCCTCAAAATTTGCAAAGAAATAGGTGAATTAGAGTCATATTACTACGTTATACATCAGTTAGCCTCTAAAGGAGCAATCCTATCACTCTCGCATTGAAAACAATGCGTACAACGCACACAAGTCTTCATTTGAGGAAACTTGCAATTCGTTTCCTTATTTCATCCATATTTGCAAACAAATAGGTGATTAAGAGTCATATTACTACGTTATACATCGGTTAGCCTCAAAAGGAGCATTCCTATAACTCTCGCATTGAAACCAATGCGTACAACGCACACAAGTCTTCAGTTGAGGAAACTTGCTATTCGTATCGATATTTCCTCAAAATTTGCAAAGAAACAGGTGAATTAGAGTCATATTACTACGTTATACATCGGTTAGCCTCTAAAGGAGCAATTCTATCACTCTCGCATTGAAAACAATGCGTACAACGCACACAAGTCTTCATTTGAGGAAACTTGCAATTCGTTTCCTTATTTCATCCATATTTGCAAACAAATAGGTGATTAAGAGTCATATTACTACGTTATACATCGGTTAGCCTCAAAAGGAGCATTCCTATAACTCTCGCATTGAAACCAATGCGTACAACGCACACAAGTCTTCAGTTGAGGAAACTTGCTATTCGTATCGATATTTCCTCAAAAGTTGCAAAGAAATAGGTGAATTAGGGTCATATTACTACGTTATACATCGGTTAGCCTCTAAAGGAGCAATCCTATCACTCTCGCATTGAAAACAACGCATACAACGCACACAAGTCTTCATTTGAGGAAACTTGCTATTCGTTTCCTTATTTCATCCATATATGCAAACAAATAGGTGATTAAGAGTCATATTACTTCGTTATACATCGGTTAGGCTCAAAAGGAGGAATCCTATCACTCTCGCATTGAAACCCATGCGTACAATGCACACAAGTCTTCATTCGAGGAAACTTGCTATTTGTTTCCTTATTTTATCCATATTTGCAAACGAATAGGTGATTAAGAGTCATAATACTTCGTTATACATCGGTTAGCCTCAAAAGGAGCAATCCTATCACTCTCGCATTGAAACGAATGCGTACAACGCACACAAGTCTTCAGTTGAGGAAACTTGCTATTCGTTTCGATAATTCCTCAAAATTTGCAAAGAAATAGGTGAATTAGAGTCATATTACTACGTTATACATCGGTTAGCCTCTAAAGGAGCAATCCTATCACTCTCGCATTGAAAACAATGCGTACAACGCACAAAAGTCTTTATTTGAGGAAACTTGCAATTCGTTTCCTTATTTCATCCATATTTGCAAACAAATAGGTGATTAAGAGTCATATTACTACGTTATACATCGGTTAGCCTCAAAAGGAGCATTCCTATAACTCTCGCATTGAAACCAATGCGTACAACGCACACAAGTCTTCAGTTGAGGAAACTTGCTATTCGTATCGATATTTCCTCAAAATTTGCAAAGAAATAGGTGAATTAGAGTCATATTACTACGTTATACATCGGTTAGCCTCTAAAGGAGCAATCCTATCACTCTCGCAATATTACATTCTCTCCTTCTTATCAGAATTTCGTCCTCGAAATTATAATATTATCATCTCCAATTTACTCTTCAATATGAATTTTCTAAATTCATCTTTTACTCACATTAAACCTCCAATACTTTGATTAGGTCTGAACAATGTTAACTTATCTCTACACATTTCCTTTCATAGTTCTAGGTTTTAAACCTCTTTTCATACTCGACATTCAGTCTCATTCTTCCTTTATCTTGGATTCTTCTCACTTATACAGCGGTCAATCAAGACCTTTACCTTATTCAAAAACTATGAATACTATATAACCCATAATTTTTAAATCATCATCCGGACTGGAAAACCATATCTTGTGTAGCAATCAATTAAGATTGAGAACACTTCATACTTTGTGTAGCAATCAATTAAGATTGAGAACACCATACATTGTGTAACAATCAATTAAGATCGAGAACACACATACGTTGTACTTTAGGTGATCAGCCTGTCGTACCATATAAGACGCTGTTTATTGCGTCTATCGAATTCCTACGTCCGTTCTTTTTTTTTCATAACCAAAGGTGTCTAGCCGAAATAATTGGCATTGACTCATATTTAAACCATTCAAACTTTTTGAAAAGCAATTTTATGACTGTATACCGCACCTTGCAAAGTGCGTTGATAACTCATCATGTATCATCTTCACACCAGGTTAAATGGGGTGTTGATGAATAAATCATTTTTATTCTTCACATTAAATCCGTCTAGCCAAAACAATTAGCATAGACATATGAATAACATAGCTAGTGAAGAACTAACAAAATTTTCCAGTTCAACTAGTGAACCACTCTTTTCAAAGGCACACAAGTGCGAATATAATTATGAAGATCTAGCATTGCTAGAAGATTTTTGAAATACCCTCAATCCTCTATCTTTTCCATTCTTCTCTAACCATAACACAAGTTTTGCAAATATATAGTAATATAGTAAACTGATTGGTTGTATTTAACCAAGTACAAACAAATATATTAGTTCCCCTTCTCATCAACACAGAATTGAAATGTCTCAGCGCACATTGGTACTGATCAATATCGCACTGAATAGACAAATCGTAGCCGCATCTCACAAGTCGGTTCGACTAACATATCATAGCCCAAGTCCATAACAAGGTTCGTTCGCTCAGTAACTAACATACAAATATTTTTAAAACTATAGTTATGACGTAACAACTACTAACTAGTCAATATACATATGAGAAAAGAATCACCTTCTCAAAATATATACAAAGAAGAGTTTGACATAAGATTTTAATTTACTTATCAATATAGCAAACTGAGTTATTCCTCCACCCAAGAACTAATGAATCAGTTCCCCGTCTCATCAACACTATCCTCAAATGATTTCATTCAGTGTGTAACCCACTTTGAGAACACTGACCATGAATCATTCATACCAATAGTGTAGTTAGATCGGTTCTCTAAAGCATATTAAACTCTTTCCCATACAAGAGAGTCGTCCTACTCAGTTTTACTAATATGAGTTTTCAATTGAAATCCCTAATCGTTCTATAACTATCTTAGTCACTTTCTTCTCTTAATTCATTCCTTCGTCATTTACATTCCTTATGAGTTTACTCATCTCTTTTCTTAGGTATAATTACACAACATACCATACACACCATTTCATTTTTATGAAACAGTTTCACACAAAAACTAATAAGATTATTTTATCTTATTGCTTGCTTTGAGAACTCATTATGAGTTCATTTATCTTCAGATATTCTCGTAAAGAGTTTATCTTTATTCATTATATTTCTTTTCACATAATAATTTTTATGTACTAAGATTTAATAAGATTTATGCATATCTTTTAATTATATACGGACTCTTCACAAGTCCATTTCCTTTTAATCCATCAGATTATACTCCAAGGTACTTGTTACCTCGAAACTATAATCCACTGCTCTGATACCAACTGTAACGCCCCCAAAATCCCCGCGCTTTCGATGCGGCGGACCTTGTGCGTTAATTTCATACATCTATCGACTTAACCAATGATCCCATAATCATATTGGTTGAATTAGTCTTATTTTAGACTATACATTAACAATTTCTCTTAACATTGTCCCTGGATCTTAACTTGATCTCAGGCTCATAAGTATACAAGTATCAACTTGTATTTCATCCGTATAAATGGATAAAACCATATATAACGGTTTAATTTTAACCTTAGGATTTAAATATTCTATATACGTCCACTTGTAACGGTCTCATTCGTACTACAAGTATCAATATACAAAGATATCTCTTCATATCAATAATCCTACTTATATGGTATTCAGAATAGTAATAACGAGTTATACCTGGGTCCGAGGAACCTTAACGATGGATTTGACCAGTCAACATCGCTTAGTTCTGTCTCAGATGTACAGCACTCACAAGTTATTTACCGATCCTCATCCAGATAAATAGATCATTATCAATACTATGTTAAATTTTAACAATTCTAGGTTATATCAAAATAAAGACATAACAACATTCTGATGATAATTATTTATATCATTCATTCAATATTCGGTTACATGTTTGTTTGTTCGTATTACAACAGTCATTATGACATATACAAATACAATCAATTTACATGAAAACCTAATCTATGCTGCATCTTTAAGTTCATGATCTTCTTAACGTTCATCTTTAATCTGCAAATAAGGTTTTATTCTCAAGAATGAGCACGACGGCTCAGCAAGTCTAACATACAGCACATACGTAGTTTATGCTTTCATATAAACTTTTAACATGCATTGACTGAACATAATTCTCCATTTAATATCACATATAACTCACGTTCCAACAATTTATATCACATTGACACACAAAGTGTATAAATCATGTTCGTAAATCGTAAACAGAAAACATAACAGTTAGAAGGCTTGTAAACATCAGTTAAAGACTTCACATATCATGTATTGCATAATAACATGACATTACACATCTCATTTAACATTTTAGCAATACTACACAAGTAGCACATAGCAAGAGTTAGAAGACTTGCCTTAAAACCGTGTTAGGGTTTTCCCGGGAAATCGTTAAACGCCTACAAAAAGGGTTACGCGACCCCGAACGTTAGTTTATCAAATTTTCCTTTTGAATAAGTCTTAGAATAACTTAACTAGACTATTTCCATAGGTGGAATCATTTCGTTAAGTGGCGAACTCAAAATTTTATTTTTTAGTGCTAGGATCCGAATGGTCCTTAAAAAAAATTCAGCTTCGACCTATTTTATTGCGACAGCCATAACTTTGTCATACGAAAACATTTTGAAGTGATTCTTGAGTCTAAATTACTTAGAATTTCATGATCTACAACTTTCATTTAGGTTACTAAGGCATATTCAGACTTTAAATTTTTGGAAATTTGCAAAAATATTCTGCGACTATATTAGACCTAACTTTCTTTGATCCGATTGGTAAAACATGATACCTCAAGCATTAATTTGCTAAGATAACATGTTCTAACACTCCGTATCACTTCATAACATAAAAATAACAAAATCATAAACCAACTTATATAAGATTTTATGACTTTTTCTCAAGAACACGAAGAACGAATCGAAGAACACGAAGAACAAAGTTTCATCGTTCTTCGTTTCGACTACTAAAACTTGATGCCACAAGCATTATTTAGCAAGGCCATCATGTTTCATCATCCCATAACACTAAATTACCAAATCATAAACCTACTTATGTAGAAATTATGACTTTTGCTCAAGAACACACGAAGAACGAAAAATCGTACATGGTAACGACTTATGTTCTTGAGCTTTTGAATTTCATACTTGAAATAATTTGAGCATTATAACTGCTTACATATGTGATTATAACACTTTATAATTGACAAAATTTGGTCATTATAACGACTTGTTTACTTAATTATAACAATTTATAATAATACTCCAGAACATACGCAAACGCGGAGAACGGATAAACCGTACATGACCACTACGTATGTTCATTAAGCTTTAAACTACGAATTGAAACTTGACATAACAACGACTTGCTCAAGTCATAAGGAACACGGAGAACGAAAAAACCGTACATGGCTACGACTTATGTTCTTGAGCCTCATCGATAAAATAAAACTTTAAGCATAATAACGATTAAGAATCGTACCTTTTATTATTGCAAGCTTTAACTATTTCTTTGCAATCGATTCTTGTCTCACAAGAACTCTCTCTATATTTGCTCTTTAGCTTTCAAAATGGTAAAGAACTAATGAACTTAAGCCTTCTATTTATAGGAAAACCAAGGGTCGGGGTAGTTTGGTCATTAGTTTAAAAGACCAAGGGCCTTTTAGTCTTTTCTCCCTAGCGCTTGCATCATCGCTTACATCACCCTTCTTCTAATTGGTCCATTCATTTTCACTTGGATTTAGTTCAAAACAAATCGTGCTAGTTCTTTTTCAGTTAGTGTAATCGTGCTAGTTCTCCCTACTTTAGTTACACTAACTTAGTTACACATAACCTAGTTTGATTTCAACTAATTAATTAAATAGTATAATACATTAGTATTTATACGTATTTCTTCCGTATAATACATCGTATAATATTCGTATTCTACTGGTATTATACCTCGTATTATTCTCATATTAATCTCGTATAATCTTTCGTATAATCCTCGTATTATACATTACAATATACTTTTATTATTCTCGTATTCCTTCCGTATTCGCTACGTATTCATCCCGTATACGTGAATAGTAATCTCCATAAATTATTTTAGGTAAAAATTTTATTGGTCAAAATGCATCTACTGTCAATAAAAATGCTATTCAGGAATGTGAATTTTCAAAATTCGGAAGAAAAATTTCCAAATGAATAGTGTTTTACACGCTTTTCGAGTAAAACTTTTATTGGCTAATTAATATCTATACTTCATATAAATGCTATTTCGTGAAATACGATATATCAAAATATCGAAAAAAACAGTCAAAAAGACGACAAATGTTTTCTCGTAAATCGTGACATTTTCGTCTTTTTCTCCAGAAAATTTTATTGGTTCTCTGGCATCTAAACCTCATATTATCACTATGTCGTGAAATACAAGAAGTCCTACAGATGAAAGAAACGATCAAACGAATGAAAAACGTTTCTTCGTGAATAGTGCTTTTACACGTTTTTCGAGAAAAAACTTTTATTGACTGTTACGTGTTTTCAAATCGTGGGAAGGTTGAATCATTAAACGGAATGTCAATTTGACCTTCACATTTTGCTTAAGGGCCTAGGTTATTTTCTAGGGTTTAGACCCTAGGATTAGGGTTTAGGTTTTAACTTTTTTTCCAATTTAGGTTTTTGTTCTAAATTGACTTCTGATTTTTAATAAGTGTTAAGGTTAACTACTCAAACCAAAACACAAAATCCTACACATAGATAATTCATACAGCACATTTAAAAGCTCAATTCAAGCTTTACTAATTACATAACATATAGTTTAGGTTAAAGATTTTAACCTCTTAGTTGTATACGATCTTAGTTTCGAGTCGTATATATTCTTTCAGATAGCTCAAGGTATGCTTGAGCAATCCTTCTTAGATTTTGAATTGACAACATTGCTTACATCTTGTTAGATCACTTTTGAAATATTTGGGATATTACATTATACATCGGTTACCCTCTAAAGGAGCAATCCTATCACTCTCGCATTGAAAACAATGCGTACAACGCACACAAATCTTCATTTGAGGAAACTTGCAATTCGTTTCCTTATTTCATCCATATTTGCAAACAAATAGGTGATTAAGATTCATATTACTACGTTATACATCGGTTAGCCTCAAAAGGAGCATTCCTATAACTCTCGCATTGAAACCAATGCGTACAACGCACACAAGTCTTCAGTTCAGGAAACTTGCTATTCGTATCGATATTTCCTCAAAATTTGCAAAGAAATAGGTGAATTAGAGTCATATTACTACGTTATACATCGGTTAGCCTCTAAAGGAGCAATCTATCACTCTCGCATTGAAAACAACGCATACAACGCACACAAGTCTTCATTTGAGGAAACTTGCTATTCGTTTCCTTATTTCATCCATATATGCAAACAAATAGGTGATTAAGAGTCATATTACTTCGTTATACATCGGTTAGGCTCAAAAGGAGCAATCCTATCACTCTCGCATTGAAACCCATGCGTACAATGCACACAAGTCTTCATTCGAGGAAACTTGCTATTTGTTTCCTTATTTTATCCATATTTGCAAACGAATAGGTGATTAAGAGTCATAATACTTCGTTATACATCGGTTAGCCTCAAAAGGAGCAATCCTATCACTCTCGCATTGAAACGAATGCGTACAACGCACACAAGTCTTCAGTTGAGGAAACTTGCTATTCGTTTCGATAATTCCTCAAAATTTACAAAGAAATAGGTGAATTAGAGTCATATTACTACGTTATACATCGGTTAGCCTCTAAAGGAGCAATCCTATCACTCTCGCATTGAAAACAATGCGTACAACGCACAAAAGTCTTCATTTGAGGAAACTTGCAATTCGTTTCCTTATTTCATCCATATTTGCAAACAAATAGGTGATTAAGAGTCATATTACTACGTTATACATCGGTTAGCCTCAAAAGGAGCATTCCTATAACTCTCGCATTGAAACCAATGCGTACAACGCACACAAGTCTTCAGTTGAGGAAACTTGCTATTCGTATCGATATTTCCTCAAAATTTGCAAAGAAATAGGTGAATTAGAGTCATATTACTACGTTATACATCGGTTAGCCTCTAAAGGAGCAATCCTATCACTCTCGCATTGAAAACAACGCACACAAGTCTTCATTTGAGGAAACTTGCTATTCGTTTCCTTATTTCATCCATATATGCAAACAAATAGGTGATTAAGAGTCATATTACTTCGTTATACATCGGTTAGGCTCAAAAGGAGTAATCCTATCACTCTCGCATTGAAACCCATGCGTACAATACACACAAGTCTTCATTCGAGGAAACTTGCTATTCGTTTCGATATTTCCTCAAAATTTGCAAAGAAATAGGTGAATTAGAGTCATATTACTACGTTATACATCAGTTAGCCTCTAAAGGAGCAATCCTATCACTCTCGCATTGAAAACAATGCGTACAACGCACAAAAGTCTTCATTTGAGGAAACTTGCAATTCGTTTCCTTATTTCATCCATATTTGCAAACAAATAGGTGATTAAGAGTCATATTACTACGTTATACATCGGTTAGCCTCAAAAGGAGCATTCCTATAACTCTCGCATTGAAACCAATGCGTACAACGCACACAAGTCTTCAGTTGAGGAAACTTGCTATTCGTATCGATATTTCCTCAAAATTTGCAAAGAAATAGGTGAATTAGAGTCATATTACTACGTTATACATCGGTTAGCCTCTAAAGGAGCAATCCTATCACTCTCGCATTGAAAACAACGCACACAAGTCTTCATTTGAGGAAACTTGCTATTCGTTTCCTTATTTCATCCATATATGCAAACAAATAGGTGATTAAGAGTCATATTACTTCGTTATACATCGGTTAGGCTCAAAAGGAGTAATCCTATCACTCTCGCATTGAAACCCATGCGTACAATACACACAAGTCTTCATTCGAGGAAACTTGCTATTCGTTTCGATATTTCCTCAAAATTTGCAAAGAAATAGGTGAATTAGAGTCATATTACTACGTTATACATCAGTTAGCCTCTAAAGGAGCAATCCTATCACTCTCGCATTGAAAACAATGCGTACAACGCACACAAGTCTTCATTTGAGGAAACTTGCAATTTGTTTCCTTATTTCATCCATATTTGCAAACAAATAGGTGATTAAGAGTCATATTACTACGTTATACATCGGTTAGCCTCAAAAGGAGCATTCCTATAACTCTCGCATTGAAACCAATGCGTACAACGCACACAAGTCTTCAGTTGAGGAAACTTGCTATTCGTATCGATATTTCCTCAAAATTTGCAAAGAAATAGGTGAATTAGAGTCATATTACTACGTTATACATCGGTTAGCCTCTAAAGGAGCAATCCTATCACTCTCGCATTGAAAACAACGCACACAAGTCTTCATTTGAGGAAACTTGCTATTCGTTTCCTTATTTCATCCATATATGCAAACAAATAGGTGATTAAGAGTCATATTACTTCGTTATACATCGGTTAGGCTCAAAAGGAGCAATCCTATCACTCTCGCATTGAAACCCATGCGTACAATACACACAAGTCTTCATTCGAGGAAACTTGCTATTCGTTTCGATATTTCCTCAAAATTTGCAAAGAAATAGGTGAATTAGAGTCATATTACTACGTTATACATCAGTTAGCCTCTAAAGGAGCAATCCTATCACTCTCGCATTGAAAACAATGCGTACAACGCACACAAGTCTTCATTTGAGGAAACTTGCAATTCGTTTCCTTATTTCATCCATATTTGCAAACAAATAGGTGATTAAGAGTCATATTACTACGTTATACATCGGTTAGCCTCAAAAGGAGCATTCCTATAACTCTCGCATTGAAACCAATGCGTACAACGCACACAAGTCTTCAGTTGAGGAAACTTGCTATTCGTTTCGATATTTCCTCAAAATTTGCAAAGAAATAGGTGAATTAGAGTCATATTACTACGTTATACATCGGTTAGCCTCTAAAGGAGCAATCCTATCACTCTCGCATTGAAAACAACGCACACAAGTCTTCATTTGAGGAAACTTGCTATTCGTTTCCTTATTTCATCCATATATGCAAACAAATAGGTGATTAAGAGTTATATTACTTCGTTATACATCGGTTAGGCTCAAAAGGAGTAATCCTATCACTCTCGCATTGAAACCCATGCGTACAATACACACAAGTCTTCATTCGAGGAAACTTGCTATTCGTTTCGATATTTCCTCAAAATTTGCAAAGAAATAGGTGAATTAGAGTCATATTACTACGTTATACATCAGTTAGCCTCTAAAGGAGCAATCCTATCACTCTCGCATTGAAAACAATGCGTACAACGCACACAAGTCTTCATTTGAGGAAACTTGCAATTTGTTTCCTTATTTCATCCATATTTGCAAACAAATAGGTGATTAAGAGTCATATTACTACGTTATACATCGGTTAGCCTCAAAAGGAGCATTCCTATAACTCTCGCATTGAAACCAATGCGTACAACGCACACAAGTCTTCAGTTGAGGAAACTTGCTATTCGTATCGATATTTCCTCAAAATTTGCAAAGAAATAGGTGAATTAGAGTCATATTACTACGTTATACATCGGTTAGCCTCTAAAGGAGCAATCCTATCACTCTCGCATTGAAAACAACGCACACAAGTCTTCATTTGAGGAAACTTGCTATTCGTTTCCTTATTTCATCCATATATGCAAACAAATAGGTGATTAAGAGTCATATTACTTCGTTATACATCGGTTAGGCTCAAAAGGAGCAATCCTATCACTCTCGCATTGAAACCCATGCGTACAATACACACAAGTCTTCATTCGAGGAAACTTGCTATTCGTTTCGATATTTCCTCAAAATTTGCAAAGAAATAGGTGAATTAGAGTCATATTACTACGTTATACATCAGTTAGCCTCTAAAGGAGCAATCCTATCACTCTCGCATTGAAAACAATGCGTACAACGCACACAAGTCTTCATTTGAGGAAACTTGCAATTCGTTTCCTTATTTCATCCATATTTGCAAACAAATAGGTGATTAAGAGTCATATTACTACGTTATACATCGGTTAGCCTCAAAAGGAGCATTCCTATAACTCTCGCATTGAAACCAATGCGTACAACGCACACAAGTCTTCAGTTGAGGAAACTTGCTATTCGTTTCGATATTTCCTCAAAATTTGCAAAGAAATAGGTGAATTAGAGTCATATTACTACGTTATACATCGGTTAGCCTCTAAAGGAGCAATCCTATCACTCTCGCATTGAAAACAACGCACACAAGTCTTCATTTGAGGAAACTTGCTATTCGTTTCCTTATTTCATCCATATATGCAAACAAATAGGTGATTAAGAGTCATATTACTTCGTTATACATCGGTTAGGCTCAAAAGGAGTAATCCTATCACTCTCGCATTGAAACCCATGCGTACAATACACACAAGTCTTCATTCGAGGAAACTTGCTATTCGTTTCGATATTTCCTCAAAATTTGCAAAGAAATAGGTGAATTAGAGTCATATTACTACGTTATACATCAGTTAGCCTCTAAAGGAGCAATCCTATCACTCTCGCATTGAAAACAATGCGTACAACGCACACAAGTCTTCATTTGAGGAAACTTGCAATTCGTTTCCTTATTTCATCCATATTTGCAAACAAATAGGTGATTAAGAGTCATATTACTACGTTATACATCGGTTAGCCTCAAAAGGAGCATTCCTATAACTCTCGCATTGAAACCAATGCGTACAACGCACACAAGTCTTCAGTTGAGGAAACTTGCTATTCGTATCGATATTTCCTCAAAATTTGCAAAGAAATAGGTGAATTAGAGTCATATTACTACGTTATACATCGGTTAGCCTCTAAAGGAGCAATCCTATCACTCTCGCATTGAAAACAACGCACACAAGTCTTCATTTGAGGAAACTTGCTATTCGTTTCCTTATTTCATCCATATATGCAAACAAATAGGTGATTAAGAGTCATATTACTTCGTTATACATCGGTTAGGCTCAAAAGGAGCAATCCTATCACTCTCGCATTGAAACCCATGCGTACAGTACACACAAGTCTTCATTCGAGGAAACTTGCAATTCGTTTCGATATTTCCTCAAAATTTGCAAAGAAATAGGTGAATTAGAGTCATATTACTACGTTATACATCAGTTAGCCTCTAAAGGAGCAATCCTATCACTCTCGCATTCAAAACAATGCGTACAACGCACACAAGTCTTCATTTGAGGAAACTTGCAATTCGTTTCCTTATTTCATCCATATTTGCAAACAAATAGGTGATTAAGAGTCATATTACTACGTTATACATCGGTTAGCCTCAAAAGGAGCATTCCTATAACTCTCGCATTGAAACCAATGCGTACAACGCACACAAGTCTTCAGTTGAGGAAACTTGCTATTCGTATCGATATTTCCTCAAAATTTACAAAGAAATAGGTGAATTAGAGTCATATTACTACGTTATACATCGGTTAGCCTCTAAAGGAACAATCCTATCACCCTCGCATTGAAAACAATGCGTACAACACACACAAGTCTTCATTTGAGGAAACTTGCAATTCGTTTCCTTATTTCATCCATATTTGCAAACAAATAGGTGATTAAGAGTCATATTACTACGTTATACATCGGTTAGCCTCAAAAGGAGCATTCCTATAACTCTCGCATTGAAACCAATGCGTACAACGCACACAAGTCTTCAGTTGAGGAAACTTGCTATTCGTATCGATATTTCCTCAAAATTTGCAAAGAAATAGGTGAATTAGAGTCATATTACTACGTTATACATCGGTTAGCCTCTAAAGGAGCAATCCTATCACTCTCGCATTGAAAACAACGCATACAACGCACACAAGTCTTCATTTGAGGAAACTTGCTATTCGTTTCCTTATTTCATCCATATTTGCAAACAAATAGGTGATTAAGAGTCATATTACTTCGTTATACATCGGTTAGGCTCAAAAGGAGCAATCCTATCACTCTCGCATTGAAACCCATGCGTACAATGCACACAAGTCTTCATTCGAGGAAACTTGCTATTTGTTTCCTTATTTTATCCATATTTGCAAACGAATAGGTGATTAAGAGTCATAATACTTCGTTATACATCGGTTAGCCTCAAAAGGAGCAATCCTATCACTCTCGCATTGAAACGAATGCGTACAACGCACACAAGTCTTCAGTTGAGGAAACTTGCTATTCGTTTTGATAATTCCTCAAAATTTGCAAAGAAATAGGTGAATTAGAGTCATATTACTACGTTATACATCGGTTAGCCTCTAAAGGAGCAATGCAATCACTCTCGCATTGAAAACAATGCGTACAACGCACACAAGTCTTCATTTGAGGAAACTTGCAATTCGTTTCCTTATTTCATCCATATTTGCAAACAAATAGGTGACTAAGAGTCATATTACTACGTTATACATCGGTTAGCCTCAAAAGGAGCATTCCTATTACTCTCGTATTGAAACCCATGCGTACAATACACACAAGTCTTCATTCGAGGAAACTTGCTACTCGTTTCGATATTTCCTCAAAATTTGCAAAGAAATAGGTGAATTAGAGTCATATTACTACGTTATACATCGGTTAGCCTCTAAAGGAGCAATCCTATCACTCTCGCATTGAAAATAATGCGTACAACGCACAAAAGTCTTCATTTGAGGAAACTTGCAATTTGTTTCCTTATTTCATCCATATTTGCAAACAAATAGGTGATTAAGAGTCATATTACTACGTTATACATCGGTTAGCCTCAAAAGGAGCATTCCTATAACTCTCGCATTGAAACCAATGCGTACAACGCATACAAGTCTTCAGTTGAGGAAACTTGCTATTCGTATCGATATTTCCTCAAAATTTGCAAAGAAATAGGTGAATTAGAGTCATATTACTACGTTATACATCGGTTAGCCTCTAAAGGAGCAATCCTATCACTCTCGCATTGAAAACAACGCATACAACGCACACAAGTCTTCATTTGAGGAAACTTGCTATTCGTTTCCTTATTTCATCTATATATGCAAAGAAATAGGTGATTAAGAGTCATATTACTTCGTTATACATCGGTTAGGCTCAAAAGGAGCAATCCTATCACTCTCGCATTGAAACCCATGCGTGCAATGTACACAAGTCTTCATTCAAGGAAACTTGCTATTTGTTTCCTTATTTTATCCATATTTGCAAACGAATAGGTGATTAAGAGTCATAATATTTCGTTATACATCGGTTAGCCTCAATAGGAGCAATCCTGTCACTATCGCATTGAAACGAATGCGTACAATGCACACAAGTCTTCAGTTGAGGAAACTTGCTATTCGTTTCGATAATTCCTCAAAATTTGCAAAGAAATAGGTGAATTAGAGTCATATTACTACGTTATACATCGGTTAGCCTCTAAAGGAGCAATCCTATCACTCTCGTATTGAAAACAATGCGTACAACGCACAAAAGTCTTCATTTGAGGAAACTTGCAATTCGTTTCCTTATTTCATCCATATTTGCAAACAAATAGGTGATTAAGAGTCATATTACTACGTTATACATCGGTTAGCCTCAAAAGGAGCATTCCTATAACTCTCGCATTGAAACCAATGCGTACAACGCACACAAGTCTTCAGTTGAGGAAACTTGCTATTCGTATCGATATTTCCTCAAAATTTGCAAAGAAATAGGTGAATTAGAGTCATATTACTACGTTATACATCGGTTAGTCTCTAAAGGAGCAATCCTATCACTCTCGCATTGAAAACAACGCATACAACGCACACAAGTCTTCATTTGAGGAAACTTGCTATTCGTTTCCTTATTTCATCCATATATGCAAACAAATAGGTGATTAAGAGTCATATTACTTCGTTATACATCGGTTAGGCTCAAAAGGAGCAATCCTATCACTCTCGCATTGAAACCCATGCGTACAATACACACAAGTCTTCATTCGAGGAAACTTGCTATTCGTTTCGATAATTCCTCAAAATTTGCAAAGAAATAGGTGAATTAGAGTCATATTACTACGTTATACATCGGTTAGCCTCAAAAGGAGCAATCCTATCACCCTCGCATTGAAAACAATGCGTACAACGCACACAAGTCTTCATTTGAGGAAACTTACAATTCGTTTCCTTATTTCATCCATATTTGCAAACAAATAGGTGATTAAGAGTCATATTACTACGTTATACATCGGTTAGCCTCAAAAGGAGCATTCCTATAACTCTCGCATTGAAACCAATGCGTACAACGCACACAAGTCTTCAGTTGAAGAAACTTGCTATTCGTATCGATATTTCCTCAAAATTTGCAAAGAAATAGGTGAATTAGAGTCATATTACTACGTTATACATCGGTTAGCCTCAAAAATAGCAATCCTATTACTCTCGCATAGAAAACAATGCGTACAACGCACACAAGTCCTCATTCGAGTAAACTTGCTATTTGTTTCCTTATTTAATCCATATTTGCAAACAAATAGGTGATTAAGAGTCATATTACTTCGTTATACATCGGTTAGCCTCAAAAGGAGCAATCCTATCACTCTCGCATTGAAACGAATGCGTACAACGCACACAAGTCTTCAGTGGAGGAAACTTGCTATTCGTTTCGATAATTCCTCAAAATTTGCAAAGAAATAGGTGAATTAGAGTCATATTACTACGTTATACATCGGTTAGCCTCTAAAGGAGCAATCCTATCACTCTCGCATTGAAAACAATGCGTACAACGCACACAAGTCTTCATTTGAGGAAACTTGCAATTCGTCTCGATAATTCCTCAAAATTTGCAAAGAAATAGGTGATTAAGGGTCATATTACTACGTTATACATCGGTTTGCCTCAAAAGGAGCATTCCTATCACTCTCGCATTGAAACCAATGTGTACAACGCACACAAGTCTTCATTCGAGGAAACTTGCTATTCGTTTCCTTATTTCATCCATATTTGCAAACAAATAGGTGATTAAGAGTCATATTACTACGTTATACATCGGTTAGCCTCAAAAGGAGCATTCCTATAACTCTCGCATTGAAACCAATGCGTACAACGCACACAAGTCTTCAGTGGAGAAACTAGCTATTCGTATCGATATTTCCTCAAAATTTGCAAAGAAATAGGTGAATTAGAGTCATATTACTACGTTATACATCGGTTAGCCTCTAAAGGAGCAATCCTATCACTCTCGCATTGAAAACAATGCGTACAACGCACACAAGTCTTCATTTGAGGAAACTTGCAATTCGTTTCCTTATTTCATCCATATTTGCAAACAAATAGGTGATTAAGAGTCATATTACTACGTTATACATCGGTTAGCCTCAAAAGGAGCATTCCTATAACTCTCGCAGTGAAACCAATGCGTACAACGCACACAAGTCTTCAGTTGAGGAAACTTTCTATTCGTATCGATCTTTCCTCAAAATTTGCAAAGAAATAGGTGAATTAGAGTCATATTACTACGTTATACATCGGTTAGCCTCTAAAGGAGCAATCCTATCACTCTCGCATTGAAAACAATGCGTACAACGCACACAAGTCTTCATTTGAGTAAACTTGCAATTCGTTTCCTTATTTCATCCATATTTCCAAACAAATAGGTGATTAAGAGTCATATTACTACGTTATACATCGGTTTGCCTCAAAAGGAGCATTCCTATCACTCTCGCATTGAAACCAATGCATACAACGCACACAAGTCTTCATTCGAGGAAACTTGCTATTCGTTTCGATATTTTCTCAAAATTTGCAAAGAAATAGGTGAATTAGAGTCATATTAGTACGTTATACATCGGTTAGCCTCAAAAATAGCATTCCTATCACTCTCGCATAGAAAACAATGCGTACAACGCACACAAGTCTTCATGCGAGGAAACTTGCTATTTGTTTCCTTATTTCATCCATATTTGCAAACAAATAGGTGATTAAGAGTCATATTACTACGTTATACATCGGTTAGCCTCAAAAGGAGCAATCCTATCACTCTCGCATTGAAACCAATGCGTACAATGCACACAAGTCTTCATTCGAGGAAACTTGCTATTTGTTTCCTTATTTTATCCATATTTGCAAACGAATAGGTGATTAAGAGTCATAATACTTCGTTATACATTGGTTAGCCTCAAAAGGAGCAATCCTATCACTCTCGCATTGAAACCAATGCGTACAACGCACACAAATCTTCAGTGGAGGAAACTTGCTATTCGTTTCGATAATTCCTCATAATTTGCAAAGAAATAGGTCAATTAGAGTCATATTACTACGTTATACATAGGTTAGCCTCTAAAGGAGCAATGCAATCACTCTCGCATTGAAAACAATGCGTACAACGCATACAAGTCTTCATTTGAGGAAACTTGCAATTCGTTTCCTTATTTCATCCATATTTGCAAACAAATAGGTGACTAAGAGTCATATTACTACGTTATACATCGGTTAGCCTCAAAAGGAGCATTCCTATCACTCTCGCATTGAAACAAATGCGTACAACGCACACAAGTCTTCATTCGAGGAAAGTTGCTATTCGTTTCGATATTTCCTCAAAATTTGCAAAGAAATAGGTGAATTAGAGTCATATTACTACGTTATACATCGGTTAGCCTCGAAATGAGCAATCCTATCACTCTCGCATTGAAAACAACGCATACAACGCACACAAGTCTTCATTTGAGGAAACTTGCTATTCGTTTCCTTATTTCATCCATATTTGCAAACAAATAGGTGATTAAGAGTCATATTACTTCGTTATACATCGGTTAGGCTCAAAAGGAGCAATCCTATCACTCTCGCATTGAAACTCATGCGTACAATACACACAAGTCTTCATTCGAGGAAACTTGCTATTCGTTTCGATAATTCCTCAAAATTTGCAAAGAAATAGGTGAATTAGAGTCATATTACTACGTTATACATTGGTTAGCCTCTAAAGGAGCAATCCTATCACTCTCGCATTGAAAACAATGCGTACAACGCACACAAGTCTTCATTTGAGGAAACTTGCAATTCGTTTCCTTATTTCATCCATATTTGCAAACAAATAGGTGATTAAGAGTCATATTACTACGTTATACATCGGTTAGCCTCAAAAGGAGCATTCCTATAACTCTCGCATTGAAACCAATGCGTACAACGCACACAAGTCTTCAGTTGAAGAAACTTGCTATTCGTATCGATATTTCCTCAAAATTTGCAAAGAAATAGGTGAATTAGAGTCATATTACTACGTTATACTTCGGTTAGCCTCAAAAATAGCAATCCTATTACTCTCGCATAGAAAACAATGCGTACAACGCACACAAGTCCTCATTCGAGGAAACTTGCTATTTGTTTCCTTATTTCATCCATATTTGCAAACAAATAGGTGATTAAGAGTCATATTACTTCGTTATACATCGGTTAGCCTCAAAAGGAGCAATCCTATCACTCTCGCATTGAAATGAATGCGTACAACGCACACAAGTCTTCAGTGGAGGAAACTTGCTATTCGTTTCGATAATTCCTCAAAATTTGCAAAGAAATAGGTGAATTAGAGTCATATTACTACGTTATACATCGGTTAAAGGAGCAGTCCTATCACTCTCGCATTGAAAACAATGCGTACATACAACGCACAGAAGTCTTCACTTGAGGAAACTTGCAATTCGTCTCGATAATTCCTCAAAATTTGCAAAGAAATAGGTGATTAAGGGTCATATTACTACGTTATACATCGGTTTGCCTCAAGAGGAGCATTCCTATCACTCTCGCATTGAAACCAATGCGTACAACGCACACATGTCTTCATTCGAGGAAACTTGCTATTCGTTTCGATATTTTCTCCAAATTTGCAAAGAAATAGGTGAATTAGAGTCATATTAGTACGTTATACATCGGTTAGCCTCAAAAATAGCATTCCTATCACTCTCGCATAGAAAACAATGCGTACAACGCACACAAGTCTTCAGTTGAGGAAACTTGCTATTCGTTTCGATAATTCCTCAAAATTTGCAAAGAAATAGGTGATTAAGAGTCATATTACTACGTTATACATCGGTTTGCCTCAAAAGGAGCATTCCTATCACTCTCGCATTGAAACCAATGCGTACAACGCACACAAGTCTTCATTCGAGGAAACTTGCTATTCGTTTCGATATTTTCTCAAAATTTGCAAAGAAATAGGTGAATTAGAGTCATATTAGTACGTTATACATCGGTTAGCCTCAAAAATAGCATTCCTATCACTCTCGCATAGAAAACAATGCGTACAACGCACACAAGTCTTCAGTCGAGGAAACTTGCTATTCGTTTCGATAATTCCTCAAAATTTGCGAAGAAATAGGTGATTAAGAGTCATATTACTACGTTATACATCGGTTTGCCTCAAAAGGAGCATTCCTATCACTCTCGCATTGAAACCAATGCGTACAACGCACACAAGTCTTCATTCGAGGAAACTTGCTATTCGTTTCGATATTTTCTCAAAATTTGCAAAGAAATAGGTGAATTAGAGTCATATTAGTACGTTATACATCGGTTAGCCTCAAAAATACCATTCCTATCACTCTCGCATAGAAAACAATGCGTACAACGCACACAAATTGATAATTAGATTTTATGTCTATTTATTATATATTTTTAGACTTAATTATTTGTGAGTTTTAAAGTATTTTTAGGAATTTAGGTGTTTTGTTTAATATTATGCATTATTATTATTTTTAGTATTTTTATATTATTTTTATTTATTTTTTATTAATTTATATTTTATTTTATAGGTAAAATAATCCTTGGTGGCAGATCTGAAAGTAACAGCAACTTTGAGGGCTAAAAGTGTAATAAACCAACAAACCGGTGGCATAATTGTAATATTCAGCAAGTTGGAACGGCGCGCCAGGCGCGCGTCTGAAATTCCCAGCAGTCAAAACGGCAGCGTACAGCGTCGTATGGTGAAGAAAACAGGGTCGCGCAATGCGCGGATCACGAATAGGAAACAGCATACGAGCGTACGACGTCGTTTCCGGAGCAGCAAAATTAAAAGGCGCGCAATGCGCGGCCTGGGGCGGGAAAAAGAAAGCGCGTTGACCGAAGTCAACGCCGCGTTTGGCTACGCGGTTTATTACCAGATTTCGAGATTTTGCTAGATTTTTTATTCCGAATTGGATTTTAATTCCTACTAGGGTTAGGAAAAATAAACTCCTATAAATATTATCATTCTATGTATTATTTAGGTGTTGGGAAAAAGCCAATGAACACCATGTGAGGCTAATTCCTTTCCAATTTTTGGAGTTTTAGAGCAAACAAGATATCAACAAATATGGAGGCCATGAATTGATGAAGCATGGAGATTGAAGATTGGCGGGAGACAATTCTTCTTCTCTAACTTTTATTTATATTTTGTCTAACATTGATGTTGAAGATTTTGTTATTTAATTTTATCTGCTATGAACTCGTGTTTTTAATTTAAGATTTTAATGGAATTCATTGTTTAATTTAAATTTATTTTCTCTCCGTTTAATTGGCACCATATGAATTGGTTATTATATTTTGTTCGTTCATGTACTAATTAGTTGCAAATAATTAGTGGGATAATCTATATGAGATTGGAAAGTTGATTATAGGTTTGGATCTGAATATAATGACATGTGTTTGTGATATTCTGCAGTAGATGGAATTCATAATTTGTGTATAGGATAGGAATATACCTATATGCCATGTGTAACCAATTTGGGAATTTATTCTTAATGAATCTGTTCTAATTTAAATTGCATAGGAATATAGTGATTTAATCAGAATGGATATTTTTATTTGCTAATGGAAAGATGCTTATAAATAATTTAGAATTCCTGGTTAACAATTCATCGTGACCGTATAATTAAATGGAGAGTTATGAGATTTACATGATGCATTGGGTGAAATTAATAATCTTAGATTTATTTTATTATTTAGCTATTTATTTTTATTAGTTAGTTAAATTAATAATTTTAATTTAATTCATATGTTTAAATAAGATCGAGTTGGTATAAAATTGGTACTTGGAAAATATTAGATGTAATTCTCTGTGGGATCGATACTTGACTTATCATTATATTACTTGTTGATCGTGTATACTTGCACGCAAATATTTATATAAAAAATACCCAACAAGTTTTTGGCGCCGTTGCCGGGGACTTATTTTTCTAATTATTTTTCAATATCGATTTCAATCAAATTGATCTTAGTTTAAACTTGTATTTTTATTATTTTTATTTTATAGTTTTTATTAAAAAAAAAAAAAATTGTTTTTGTTTTGCAGGTCATATCTTAGCGAATTGTGGAGACGGTCATTATAGTGGATGACAACTGATCAATTGAAAGGGAAGTTTTTTTTAACTTAATTCTTTGCAGACATTGTCAGCTCCAAGTTTGGGGGTCTTCTATATTTCGTTTTGATATGTCTTGTTATTTATGTGTTTTGTGTCATTAGGTATAGATTTTTTTTTTTTTTGTTTTATTTTGTTTTTTTTTGTTTTTAGGTTGTGTTATTTTAGTAGTTAATTTTTTTTTTTTTTTTTTTTTAGTTTATTTTAGTTTTTTATTTTGATTTTTAATTTTTTTTATTTTATTTAGTTTATTTTAAATTTTAGAATTTTGTGGGTAAATTCACTGCAAACCCTCACGAGACACAACTCGTCCAGTTGGGGTAACCATGGGGTTTAAAGGCTTGTTGCACATGCTAAGTGCAATCGTGAGTCCTACGAAAGTGGGGTAGTTTAGGATTTTTAGTTTTTAGTTATTTAATTATTTTCATTTTTAGTAGGTTTTAATAAATATATTCAATTAATTTAATTTGCAGGTTATTTCGTGTGGTGCCTTAGCTTTTTCGATGTTCCTTTCTTACGAACCAAGCTTAGCAGAAAAGGGGAATAATTGCTATATTTTCAGGGAAGTCCTTTGTTTTTCAATTCTCTTATTTTATACATTGAGGACAATGTCTGTTTTAAGTTTGGGGGTGTGTCACAATTTTTTGTTTTTTATTTATTTTTTTTCATTAGTTAGGCATGTAGGTATTTTGCATTTAGGAAAATTTTGTTTTCATTGTGTTTTTAGGAGTTTGTTAGATATACATGTTTTTTTAGTGTTTTGTTTTTAGGATGTGTCACTTGGGCAATAAATTATTTTGGATTTTAAATTTTTGGTCAATGATAAATTTATTTTTATTTAATAACTTTTGAAAAATGGATAAATTAATGTTAGTTTGAATTTTGGCTATTTGTTAGTATTTATTTTATTTGAGATCCTTTAATTTTTTTATGCACATGTCCATTTGCTTGAGCTAGTTTTTAACTTAAGTGAAGTTTATTTGGTTAAATGCTCATGATAGATACTTTTGAATTCTATATTTTTATTTGATCGCAACTTGAAGCGAAATTGTGGTAAAATATAATTTAGGAGAGATGATTTAAGTGAATTTTATGGGATTATTAAAATTAATTTATCTTGTGGAGAAGAAAAAAAAAAGAAGTTAAAAAAAAAAAACAATGGGAAGAAAAGCGAGATAGAGCGTAAAACGCACTCGCTGGTGAGATGGAGCATAAAATGCACTCACTGAAATTGAAAAAAAAAGAGAAGAAAAAAATGGGATGGAGCATAAAATGCACCCATTTAATTGAAGAAAAAGAGCTTAAAATAAATTAATAATCCTAGTGGTGCTTAAAAGATTAAATACTTTTTGATCCCTTAAGTTATATTTGCATGTATTAGCTTTGAGTGGAGTGAAAAATAAAAATATAGAGTTTTGTTGTATATATTTTTTATTTCTATTATGAGACATTTAATTATGTGAGCGGATCTAAATTTTTTTCGCTAGTTTGATACATTTGGATTTACACACACACGAAGGATCTTGAGTAGAGTAAGATTAATAAAAATGTTAAAATTTTGGACTTTTCATAATTTTGAAATTTTCTTTGAGTTATTAATTTTGAAATCGTGAAGGCTAAAGTTGAAATTCATGTTAATTTATTGCTTGAGTAATTTTTGTTTAGTAGAGTCTTAATTTTTATTTTTTTGTTTTGCTTGAGGGCAAGCAAAGATTTAAGTTTGGGGGTATTTGATAATTAGATTTTATGTCTATTTATTATATATTTTTAGACTTAATTATTTGTGAGTTTTAAAGTATTTTTAGGAATTTAGGTGTTTTGTTTAATATTATGCATTATTATTATTTTTAGTATTTTTATATTATTTTTATTTATTTTTTATTAATTTATATTTTATTTTATAGGTAAAATAATCCTTGGTGGCAGATCTGAAAGTAACAGCAACTTTGAGGGCTAAAAGTGTAATAAACCAACAAACCGGTGGCATAATTGTAATATTCAGCAAGTTGGAACGGCGCGCCAGGCGCGCGTCTGAAATTCCCAGCAGTCAAAACGGCAGCGTACAGCGTCGTATGGTGAAGAAAACAGGGTCGCGCAATGCGCGGATCACGAATAGGAAACAGCATACGAGCGTACGACGTCGTTTCCGGAGCAGCAAAATTAAAAGGCGCGCAATGCGCGGCCTGGGGCGGGAAAAAGAAAGCGCGTTGACCGAAGTCAACGCCGCGTTTGGCTACGCGGTTTATTACCAGATTTCGAGATTTTGCTAGATTTTTTATTCCGAATTGGATTTTAATTCCTACTAGGGTTAGGAAAAATAAACTCCTATAAATATTATCATTCTATGTATTATTTAGGTGTTGGGAAAAAGCCAATGAACACCATGTGAGGCTAATTCCTTTCCAATTTTTGGAGTTTTAGAGCAAACAAGATATCAACAAATATGGAGGCCATGAATTGATGAAGCATGGAGATTGAAGATTGGCGGGAGACAATTCTTCTTCTCTAACTTTTATTTATATTTTGTCTAACATTGATGTTGAAGATTTTGTTATTTAATTTTATCTGCTATGAACTCGTGTTTTTAATTTAAGATTTTAATGGAATTCATTGTTTAATTTAAATTTATTTTCTCTCCGTTTAATTGGCACCATATGAATTGGTTATTATATTTTGTTCGTTCATGTACTAATTAGTTGCAAATAATTAGTGGGATAATCTATATGAGATTGGAAAGTTGATTATAGGTTTGGATCTGAATATAATGACATGTGTTTGTGATATTCTGCAGTAGATGGAATTCATAATTTGTGTATAGGATAGGAATATACCTATATGCCATGTGTAACCAATTTGGGAATTTATTCTTAATGAATCTGTTCTAATTTAAATTGCATAGGAATATAGTGATTTAATCAGAATGGATATTTTTATTTGCTAATGGAAAGATGCTTATAAATAATTTAGAATTCCTGGTTAACAATTCATCGTGACCGTATAATTAAATGGAGAGTTATGAGATTTACATGATGCATTGGGTGAAATTAATAATCTTAGATTTATTTTATTATTTAGCTATTTATTTTTTATTAGTTAGTTAAATTAATAATTTTAATTTAATTCATATGTTTAAATAAGATCGAGTTGGTATAAAATTGGTACTTGGAAAATATTAGATGTAATTCTCTGTGGGATCGATACTTGACTTATCATTATATTACTTGTTGATCGTGTATACTTGCACGCAAATATTTATATAAAAAATACCCAACAAGTTTTTGGCGCCGTTGCCGGGGAAATATTTTTAATAATTAGTTCAATATTAGTTACAATCAATTCGATTTTAATTTAAACGTTTCTAATTTTCAGTATTATTTGCTTTTGCAGGTTTTCATCAAGTGTTAGCAATTGCAAATCATCGATCATAGCTTAAAATTCCGCTAACGTAACATTACGTTTTCCCGAAATTTTAAGGTTTGGGGATACGGAATTTGTGTATGAACACGAGATCGAAGGGACAAGAGCCAACTCCATACAAAGACGAAATCGAGAGGAGGTGCCGAGCCTTGAAAAGAGTTTGCCAAAAAACCGAACAGGAACAAGGCAACATGGAGGCTGAAGAGCAGAAATCATTGAGGGACTACGCAATGCCACGAGTCACGGAGATCCAATCAAGCATTCAAAGGCCCGCAATTCAGGCTAATACCTTTGAGATCAAGCCTGGTACGATCCAAATGATTCAAAACTCTGTGCAGTTTGGGGGTTTACCGAATGATGACCCAAACGATCACTTAGTTAGCTTCTTGGAGATTTGTGACACCTTCAAGTACAATGGTGTTACGGAGGATGCAATTCGACTCAGACTATTTCCTTTCACACTCCGTGATAAAGCAAAGAGCTGGCTTCATTCACTACCGCCAGGTTCCATCACTACATGGAACGATTTGGCGCAAAAGTTTCTCGCAAAATTTTTCCCACCAGCCAAAACAGCTAAGATGAGGAACGATATCACTTCTTTCGTTCAGCATGATGCAGAATCACTCTATGAAGCGTGGGAAAGATTTAAGGACTTGTTGCGACGATGTCCCCACCATGGCATTCCCAAATGGTTACAAGTCCAGACGTTTTACAACGGTTTATTTAGTAATACAAGGACGAGTATCGATGCCGCGGCAGGAGGAGCATTGATGGCCAAGAATTTTGATGATGCCTACGAGTTGCTAGAGACAATGGCAGCAAATAATTATCAATGGCCAGCTGCAAGGATGAATCAACCAAAGGTGGCTGGAATTTATGAGGTAGATGCGGTGACGGCATTGGCAGCACAGGTCGCTACATTAACAAAGAAGATCGACGCTCTAGGAGGAAAGCCGATACAGAATGTAGCAGCTATTTGTGATTTATGTGCAGGAAGCCATCCAAGTGAACAATGTGCAATCAACGCAGAATCAGTTCAGTTCGTTGGAAATTACCACAGGCAGCAAAACAACAACAATTACAATCCAGGGTGGATGAATCATCCCAGTTTCTCATGGAGCAACAATCAAGCACAACAACCTGCTCCAAAACAACCATACCCACCTGGATTTCAGAATCAAGTCCAACCACAACAGGAGAGGAAGACAAATTTAGAGGAGTTACTTTCTAGGTACATTGCACAGAATGAGACAAGGATAAACAGTCAGGAAGTCTCAATCCGAAACCTAGAAAATCAGATAGGGCAGCTTGCGAACGCCATCAACAATCGGCCCCAAGGCACATTACCAAGCAACACGGAGGTCAATCCTAGACGAGATGGTAAAGAACAGTGCAAGGCAATAACACTTCGTAGCGATAAGAAGTTACCCGAAGTTGTTGACGAAACTCCCAATCCGACACAGAAAGATGATAGTGAGGGTGACAAGCAAGATGAAAGTAATGGAGAGCATGGGACCCCAATGTCAAAGAAAGATGAAGGCAAACAGAGCTCAATTGTCCTCCCTGTGCCTTTCCCCCAACGACTGCAGAAATCAAAGTTGAAAAAACAATTCTCAAAATTTTTGGAAGTATTTAAGAAATTGCAGATCAACATTCCATTTGCCGATGCACTGGAGCAGATGCCGAGCTATGTAAAGTTCATGAAAGATATTTTATCCAAGAAGAGAAAGTTAGGCGAATTTGAAACAGTGGCGTTAACTGAGGAGTGCAGCGCAATACTTCAAAAGAAGTTACCACCAAAGCTCAAGGATCCGGGTAGCTTCACAATTCCATGCACGATTGGCAGAAAATTCTTTGGGAGAGCGTTATGTGATTTGGGAGCTAGTATCAACCTGATGCCGCTCTCAATTTACCAGCAGTTGGGATTGAAGGAAGCAAAACCTACGAATATCACACTGCAGCTTGCGGACAGATCCCTAACTTATCCACGAGGCATAGTTGAAGACGTGTTAGTCAAGGTGGACAAATTTATTTTTCCAGCTGATTTCATAGTCTTAGACTTTGAGGAAGATCGGGATATACCGATTATTCTTGGGCGCCCATTCTTGGCCACAGGGAGAACACTAATTGACGTGCAAAAAGGCGAGTTAACTATGAGAGTTCAAGATGAAGAGGTGACCTTCAAGGTGTTTAATGCAATAGAATCTCCAAGTGGTCAAGAAAAATGCTTTCAGATTAATGTTGGGGGTTTGAAAGGTCAGTGTGATTGGAGGAAGAAGGATAAACGCGAGTTTGGGGGTCTCAAGTATCACGGAATAGTTGCGCGAGTGGTCAACGCATGGCTTCCAAAGCAATTCATCAAACATAAATTCGATCCAGACTAGAGAAAAGGGAGTAGTCAGGCTGAGACTTAAAAACAAGCGCTTATTGGGAGGCAACCCAAGTTTTAGTTTTAGTTTATTTTTATTTTTAGATTTTTCTTAGTAGTAAATTTTAGTTTATTTTCATATTTTATTATTGTTTTTGTTTTGTGTCAGGTTTATTCAATGCAGCTCAGACTTAGCAGATGAGGAGAAAAACATGCTACATATTCAGGGGAGTCCCTTGTTCTTAATCTTCTTCATTTTATACATTGAGGACAATGTCTGTTTGCATGTATTAGCTTTGAGTGATGTGAAAAATAAAAGTATAGAGTTTTGTTGTATATATTTTTATCTTTTATGAAACATTTAATTTTGTGAGCGGATCTAAGTTTTTTTCGTTAGTTTGATACATTTGGATTCACACACACACGAAGGGTCTTGAATGGAGTAAGATTAATAAATATGTTAAAATTTTATAACATTGCATAATTTTGAAATTTTCTTTAAGTTATCATTTAAAAATCTTTGAGAATAAAGTTGAAATTCATATTGATTCATTGCTTGAGTTGCTCGAGTAATTTTTGGTCATTTGGTAGAATTGTAGTTTTGATTTTTGTTTTGCTTGAGGGCAAGCAAAGAGTTAAGTTTGGGGGTATTTGATAATTAGATTTTATATCTATTTATTTAATATTTTTTAAACTTAATTAATTGTGAGTTTTTAAGTATTTTTAGTAATTTAAGTGTTTTATTTAATGTTATGAATTATTATTATTTTTAGTATTTTTATATTATTTTTATTTATTTTTAATTAATTTATATTTTATTTTGTAGGAAATTAATCACTGGTGGCATTGTTGTAAATTCTGCAAAGTCTGAGGGCCAAAAACGTAATTATAGCAAAAGGAATGGCAGAATGGTAAATAAAGCGCGCGGTGGCAAACTTGTAATTCCGCGAATTTGGACATCCGCGCATGGCGCGCGTATAGGCAGCAAGACACGGAGATGAAACGACGCCGTTTTGATCAACAGCAGCAACAGTCCGCGCAATGCGCGGTCAGGAATGGAACGGACATGGAACGACGTCGTTTCACGGACGCGGCAGAGGCAACGGTTCGCGCAATGCGCGGCTGTTCAGCGGAAGAAAAAAAATAATAATAAACGCGCGTTGACTTGGTCAACGCCGCGTTTGGCTGGCGCGGTAATTCCGAATTTCGTGGATTTTGAGGGTTTTTTGATTCCAAATTGGATTTTAATTCCTATTAGGGTTTGAAAAAATAAATCCTATTAGGGTTTTAAGTCCTATTAGGGTTTGGACATATTTGAGGCCTATAAATACATGCCAAAGGGAGAGCACATACACACAATTACTTAGAGCTACATTGAAGCATTGAAGCAAAGGAGGCAACATAGTTCAAGATTTGGAGATTGAAGAAGTGCTACAAAATAGTTTATCCTTTATTCTTTTCTCTTTAATTTTTGTTACGATGTTGTTTAATTTGTGGAATTATTTTTATTTATTTATGAGCTAATTTTATTTTAAGATTATTTGATAATTAGATTTTATGTCTATTTATTATATATTTTTAGACTTAATTATTTGTGAGTTTTAAAGTATTTTTAGGAATTTAGGTGTTTTGTTTAATATTATGCATTATTATTATTTTTAGTATTTTTATATTATTTTTATTTATTTTTTATTAATTTATATTTTATTTTATAGGTAAAATAATCCTTGGTGGCAGATCTGAAAGTAACAGCAACTTTGAGGGCTAAAAGTGTAATAAACCAACAAACCGGTGGCATAATTGTAATATTCAGCAAGTTGGAACGGCGCGCCAGGCGCGCGTCTGAAATTCCCAGCAGTCAAAACGGCAGCGTACAGCGTCGTATGGTGAAGAAAACAGGGTCGCGCAATGCGCGGATCACGAATAGGAAACAGCATACGAGCGTACGACGTCGTTTCCGGAGCAGCAAAATTAAAAGGCGCGCAATGCGCGGCCTGGGGCGGGAAAAAGAAAGCGCGTTGACCGAAGTCAACGCCGCGTTTGGCTACGCGGTTTATTACCAGATTTCGAGATTTTGCTAGATTTTTTATTCCGAATTGGATTTTAATTCCTACTAGGGTTAGGAAAAATAAACTCCTATAAATATTATCATTCTATGTATTATTTAGGTGTTGGGAAAAAGCCAATGAACACCATGTGAGGCTAATTCCTTTCCAATTTTTGGAGTTTTAGAGCAAACAAGATATCAACAAATATGGAGGCCATGAATTGATGAAGCATGGAGATTGAAGATTGGCGGGAGACAATTCTTCTTCTCTAACTTTTATTTATATTTTGTCTAACATTGATGTTGAAGATTTTGTTATTTAATTTTATCTGCTATGAACTCATGTTTTTAATTTAAGATTTTAATGGAATTCATTGTTTAATTTAAATTTATTTTCTCTCCGTTTAATTGGCACCATATGAATTGGTTATTATATTTTGTTCGTTCATGTACTAATTAGTTGCAAATAATTAGTGGGATAATCTATATGAGATTGGAAAGTTGATTATAGGTTTGGATCTGAATATAATGACATGTGTTTGTGATATTCTGCAATAGATGGAATTCATAATTTGTGTATAGGATAGGAATATACCTATATGCCATGTGTAACCAATTTGGGAATTTATTCTTAATGAATCTGTTCTAATTTAAATTGCATAGGAATATAGTGATTTAATCAGAATGGATATTTTTATTTGCTAATGGAAAGATGCTTATAAATAATTTAGAATTCCTGGTTAACAATTCATCGTGACCGTATAATTAAATGGAGAGTTATGAGATTTACATGATGCATTGGGTGAAATTAATAATCTTAGATTTATTTTATTATTTAGCTATTTATTTTTATTAGTTAGTTAAATTAATAATTTTAATTTAATTCATATGTTTAAATAAGATCGAGTTGGTATAAAATTGGTACTTGGAAAATATTAGATGTAATTCTCTGTGGGATCGATACTTGACTTATCATTATATTACTTGTTGATCGTGTATACTTGCACGCAAATATTTATATAAAAATTACCCAACACAAGTCTTCATGCGAGGAAACTTGCTATTTGTTTCCTTATTTCATGCATATTTGCAAACAAATAGGTGATTAAGAGTCATATTACTACGTTATACATCGTTTAGCCTCAAAAGGAGCAATCCTATCACTCTCGCATTGAAACCAATGCGTACAATGCACACAAGTCTTTATTCGAGGAAACTTGCTATTCGTTTCGATATTTCCTCAAAATTTGCAAAGAAATAGGTGAATTAGAGTCATATTACTACGTTATACATCGGTTAGCCTCTAAATGAGCAATCCTATCACTCTCGCATTGAAAACAACGCATACAACGCACACAAGTCTTCATTTGAGGAAACTTGCTATTCGTTTCCTTATTTCATCCATATTTGCAAACAAATAGGTGATTAAGAGTCATATTACTTCGTTATACATCGGTTAGGCTCAAAAGGAGCAATCCTATCACTCTCGCATTGAAACTCATGCGTACAATGCACACAAGTCTTCATTCGAGGAAACTTGCTATTCGTTTCGATAATTCCTCAAAATTTGCAAAGAAATAGGTGAATTAGAGTCATATTACTACGTTATACATTGGTTAGCCTCTAAAGGAGCAATCCTATCACTCTCGCATTGAAAACAATGCGTACAACGCACACAAGTCTTCATTTGAGGAAACTTGCAATTCGTTTCCTTATTTCATCCATATTTGCAAACAAATAGGTGATTAAGAGTCATATTACTACGTTATACATCGGTTAGCCTCAAAAGGAGCATTCCTATAACTCTCGCATTGAAACCAATGCGTACAACGCACACAAGTCTTCAGTTGAAGAAACTTGCTATTCGTATCGATATTTCCTCAAAATTTGCAAAGAAATAGGTGAATTAGAGTCATATTACTACGTTATACTTCGGTTAGCCTCAAAAATAGCAATCCTATTACTCTCGCATAGAAAACAATGCGTACAACGCACACAAGTCCTCATTCGAGGAAACTTGCTATTTGTTTCCTTATTTCATCCATATTTGCAAACAAATAGGTGATTAAGAGTCATATTACTACGTTATACATCGGTTAGCCTCAAAAGGAGCAATCCTATCACTCTCGCATTGAAACGAATGCGTACAACGCACACAAGTCTTCAGTGGAGGAAACTTGCTATTCGTTTCGATAATTCCTCAAAATTTGCAAAGAAATAGGTGAATTAGAGTCATATTACTACGTTATACATCGGTTAGCCTCTAAAGGAGCAATCCTATCACTCTCGCATTGAAAACAATGCGTACATACAACGCACAGAAGTCTTCATTTGAGGAAACTTGCAATTCGTCTCGGTAATTCCTCAAAATTTGCAAAGAAATAGGTGATTAAGGGTCATATTACTACGTTATACATCGGTTTGCCTCAAGAGGAGCATTCCTATCACTCTCGCATTGAAACCAATGCGTACAACGCACACAAGTCTTCATTCGAGGAAACTTGCTATTCGTTTCGATATTTTCTCCAAATTTGCAAAGAAATAGGTGAATTAGAGTCATATTAGTACGTTATACATCGGTTAGCCTCAAAAATAGCATTCCTATCACTCTCGCATAGAAAACAATGCGTACAACGCACACAAGTCTTTAGTTGAGGAAACTTGCTATTCGTTTCGATAATTCCTCAAAATTTGCAAAAAATAGGTGATTAAGAGTCATATTACTACGTTATACATCGGTTTGCCTCAAAAGGAGCATTCCTATCACTCTCGCATTGAAACCAATGCTTACAACGCACACAAGTCTTCATTCGAGGAAACTTACTATTCGTTTCGATATTTTCTCAAAATTTGCAAAGAAATAGGTGAATTAGAGTCATATTAGTACGTTATACATCGGTTAGCCTCAAAAATAGCATTCCTATCACTCTCGCATAGAAAACAATGCGTACAACGCACACAAGTCTTCATGCGAGGAAACTTGCTATTTGTTTCCTTATTTCATGCATATTTGCAAACAAATACGTGATTAAGAGTCATATTACTACGTTATACATCGGTTAGCCTCAAAAGGAGCAATCCTATCACTCTCGCATTGAAACCAATGCGTACAATGCACACAAGTCTTCATTCTAGGAAACTTGCTATTTGTTTCCTTATTTTATCCATATTTGCAAACGAATAGGTGATTAAGAGTCATATTACTTCGTTATACATCGGTTAGCCTCAAAAAGAGCAATCCTATCACTCTCGCATTGAAACCAATGCGTACAACGCACACAAGTCTTCATTCGAGGAAACTTGCTATTCGTTTCGATATTTCCTCAAAATTTGCAAAGAAATAGGTGAATTAGAGTCATATTACTACGTTATACATCGGTTAGCCTCTAAAGGAGCAATCCTATCACTTTCGCATTGAGAACAATGCGTACAACGCACACAAGTCTTCATTTGAGGAAACTTGCAATTCGTTTCCTTATTTCATCCATATTTGCAAACAAATAGGTGATTAAGAGTCATATTACTACGTTATACATCGGTTAGCCTCAAAAGGAGCATTCCTATCACTCTCGCATTGAAACCAATGCGTACAACGCACACAAGTCTTCAGTTGAGGAAACTTGCTATTCGTATCGATATTTCCTCAAAATTTGCAAAGAAATAGGTGAATTAGAGTCATATTACTACGTTATACATCGGTTAGCCTCTAAAGGAGCAATCCTATCACTCTCGCATTGAAAACAACGCATACAACGCACACAAGTCTTCATTCGAGGAAACTTGCTATTCGTTTCGATATTTTCTCCAAATTTGCAAAGAAATAGGTGAATTAGAGTCATATTAGAACGTTATACATCGGTTAGCCTCAAAAATAGCATTCCTATCACTCTCGCATAGAAAACAATGCGTACAACACACACAAGTCTTCAGTTGAGGAAACTTGCTATTCGTTTCGATAATTCCTCAAAATTTGCAAACAAATAGGTGATTAAGAGTCATATTACTACGTTATACATCGTTTAGCCTCAAAAGGAGCAATCCTATCACTCTCGCATTGAAACCAATGCGTACAATGCACACAAGTCTTTATTCTAGGAAACTTGCTATTTGTTTCCTTATTTTATCCATATTTGCAAACGAATAGGTGATTAAGAGTCATATTACTTCGTTATACATCGGTTAGGCTCAAAAGGAGCAATCCTATCACTCTCGCATTGAAACCCATGCGTACAATACACACAAGTCTTCATTCGAGGAAACTTGCTATTCGTTTCGATATTTCCTCAAAATTTGCAAAGAAATAGGTGAATTAGAGTCATATTACTACGTTAGACATCAGTTAGCCTCTAAAGGAGCAATCCTATCACTCTCGCATTGAAAACAACGCGTACAACGCACACAAGTCTTCATTTGAGGAAACTTGCAATTCGTTTCCTAATTTCATCCATATTTGCAAACAAATAGGTGATTAAGAGTCATATTACTACGTTATACATCGGTTAGCCTCAAAAGGAGCATTCCCATAACTCTCGCATTGAAACCAATGCGTACAACGCACACAAGTCTTTAGTTGAGAAACTTGCTATTCGTATCGATATTTCCTCAAAATTTGCAAAGAAATAGGTGAATTAGAGTCATATTACTACGTTATACATCGGTTAGCCTCTAAAGGAGCATTCCTATCACTCTCGCATTGAAAACAATGCGTACAACGCACACAAGTCTTCATTTGAGGAAACTTGCAATTCGTTTCCTTATTTCATCCATATTTGCAAACAAATAGGTGATTAAGAGTCATATTACTACGTTATACATCGGTTAGCCTCAAAAGGAGCATTCCTATAACTCTTTCAGTGAAACCAATGCGTACAACGCACACAAGTCTTCAGTTGAGGAAACTTTCTATTCGTATGGATCTTTCCTCAAAATTTGCAAAGAAATAAGTGAATTAGAGTCATATTACTACGTTATACATCGGTTAGCCTCTAAAGGAGCAATCCTATCACTCTCGCATTGAAAATAATGCGTACAACGCACAAAAGTCTTCATTTGAGGAAACTTGCAATTCGTTTCCTTATTTCATCCATATTTGCAAACAAATAGGTGATTAAGAGTCATATTACTACGTTATACATCGGTTAGCCTCAAAAGGAGCATTCCTATAACTCTCGCATTGAAACCAATGCGTACAACGCACACAAGTCTTCAGTTGAGGAAACTTGCTATTCGTTTCGATATTTTCTCAAAATTTGCAAAGAAATAGGTGAATTAGAGTCATATTAGTACGTTATACATCGGTTAGCCTCAAAAATAGCATTCCTATCACTCTCGCATAGAAAACAATGCGTACAGCGTACACAAGTCTTCAGTTGAGGAAACTTGCTATTCGTTTCGATAATTCCTCAAAATTTGCAAAGAAATAGGTGATTAAGAGTCATATTACTACGTTATACATCGGTTTGCCTCAAAAGGAGCAATCCTATCACTCTCGCATTGAAACCAATGCGTACAATGCACACAAGTCTTCATTCGAGGAAACTTGCTATTTGTTTCCTTATTTTATCCATATTTGCAAACGAATAGGTGATTAAGAGTCATAATACTTCGTTATACATCGGTTAGCCTCAAAAGGAGCAATCCTATCACTCTCGCACTGAAACCAATGCGTACAACGCACACAAATCTTCAGTGGAGGAAACTTGCTATTCGTTTCGATAATTCCTCAAAATTTGCAAAGAAATAGGTGAATTAGAGTCATATTACTACGTTATACATCGGTTAGCCTTTAAAGGAGCAATGCAATCACTCTCGCATTGCAAACAATGCGTACAACGCACACAAGTCTTCATTCGAGGAAACTTGCAATTCGTTTCCTTATTTCATCCATATTTGCAAACAAATAGGTGACTAAGAGTCATATTACTACGTTATACATCGGTTAGCCTCAAAAGGAGCATTCCTATCACTCTCGCATTGAAACCAATGCGTACAACGCACACAAGTCTTCATTCGAGGAAACTTGCTATTCGTTTCGATATTTCCTCAAAATTTGCAAAGAAATAGGTGAATTAGAGTCATATTACTACGTTATACATCGGTTAGCCTCTAAAGGAGCAATCCTATCACTCTCGCATTGAAAACAACGCATACAACCCACACAAGTCTTCATTTGAGGAAACTTGCTATTCGTTTCCTTATTTCATCCATATTTGCAAACAAATAGGTGATTAAGAGTCATATTACTTCGTTATACATCGGTTAGGCTCAAAAGGAGCAATCCTATCACTCTCGCATTGAAACCCATGCGTACAATACACACAAGTCTTCATTTTCGA
>OX359284.1:13975167-14001871 GCA_947179155.2 Hedera helix | reverse complement strand
GTTGATTAAGAGTCATATTACTTCGTTCTACATCGGCTAGCCTCAAAAGGAGCAATCCTATCACTCTGCATTGAAACCAATTCGTACAACACACACAAGTCTTCATTTGAGTAAATTTGCTATTCGTTTCGATATTTCCTCAAAATTTGCAAAGAAATAGGTGAGTTAGAGTCATATTACTACGTTATACTTTGGTTAGCCTCAAAAGGAGCAATCCTATCACTCTCGCATTGAAAACAATGCGTACAATGCACATAAGTCTTCATTTGAGGAAACTTCCTATTCGTTTCGTTATTTTCTATAAATTTGCAAACAAATTGGTGATTAAGAGTCGTATTACTTCATTATACATCGGTTAGCCTCAAAAGGAGCAATCCTATCACTCTGCATTGAAACCAATGCATACAACGCACACAAGTCTTCAGTTGAGGAAACTTGTTATTCGTTTCGATATTTCCTCAAAATTTGCAAAGAAATAGGTGAATTAGAGTCATATTACTACGTTATACATCGGTTAGCCTCTAAAGGAGCAATCCTATCACTCTCGCATTGAAAATAATGCGTACAACGCACACAAGTCTTCATTTGAGGAAACTTGCTATTCGTTTCCTTATTTCATCCATATTTGCAAACAAATAGGTGATTAAGAGTCATATTACTACGTTATACATCGGTTAGCCTCAAAAGGAGCAATCCTATCAATCTCGCATTGAAACCAATGCGTACAACGCAAACAAGTCTTCATTCGAGGAAACTTGCTATTCGTTTCGATATTTCCTCAAAATTTGCAAAGAAATAGGTGAATTAGAGTCATATTACTACGTTATACTTCGGTTAGCCTCAAAAATAGCAATCCTATCACTCTCGCATAGAAAATAATGCGTACAACGCACACAAGTCTTCATTCGAGGAAAATTGCTATTTGTTTCCTTATTTCATCCATATTTGCAAACAAATAGGTGATTAAGAGTCATATCACTTCGTTATACATCGGTTAGCCTCAAATGGAGCAATCCTATCACTCTCGCATTGAAACCAATGCGTACAACGCACACAACTCTTCAGTTGAGGAAACTTGCTATTCGTTTCGATATTTCCTCAAAATTTGCAAAGAAATAGGTGAATTAGAGTCATCTTACTACGTTATACATCGGTTAGCCTCTAAAGGAGCAATCCTATCACTCTCGCATTGAAAACAATGCGTACAACGCACACAAATCTTCATTTGAAGAAACTTGCTATTCGTTTCCTTATTTCATCCATATTTGCAAACAAATAGGTATTTAAGAGTCCTATTACTACGTTATACATCGGTTAGCCTTAAAAGGAGCAATCCTATCACTCTCGCATTGAAACCAATGCGTACAACGCACACAAGGCTTCATTCGAGGAAACTTGCTATTCGTTTCGATATTTCCTCAAAATTTGCAAAGAAATAGGTGAATTAGAGTCATATTACTACGTTATACATCGGTTAGCCTCTAAAAGATCAATCCTATCACTCTCGCATTGAAAACAATGCGTACAACGCACACAAGTCTTCATTTGAGGAAACTTACTATTTGTTTCCTTATTTCATCCATATTTGCAAACAAATAGGTGATTAAGAGTCATATTACTACGTTATACATCGGTTAGCCTCAAAAAGAGCAATCCTATCACTGTCGCATTGAAACCAATGCGTACAACGCACACAATTCTTCAGTTGAGTAAACTTCCTATTCGTTTCGATATTTCCTCAAAATTTGCAAAGAAATAGGTGAATTAGAGTCATATTTCTACGTTATACTTCGGTTAGCCTCAAAAATAGCAATCCTATCACTCTCGCATAGAAAACAATGCGTACAACGAACACAAGTCTTCAGTTGAGGAAACTTGCTATTTGTTTCCTTATTTCATCCATATTTGCAAACAAATAGGTGATTAAGAGTCATATTACTTCGTTATATATCGGTTAGCCTCAAAAGGAGCTATTCTATCACTCTCGCATTGAAACCAATGCGTACAACGCACACAAGTCTTCAGTTGAGGAAACTTGCTATTCGTTTCGATATTTCCTCAAAATTTGCAAAGAAATAGGTGAATTAGAGTCATATTACTACGTTATACATCGGTTAGCCTCTAAAGGAGCAATCCTATCACTCTCGCATTGAAAACAATGCGTACAACGCACACAAGTCTTCATTTGAGGAAACTTGCTATTCGTTTCCTTATTTCATCCATATTTGCAAACAAATAGGTGATTAAGAGTCATATTACTACGTTATACATCGGTTAGCCTCAAAAGGAGCAATCCTATCACTCTCGCATTGAAACCAATGCGTACAACGCACACAAGTCTTCATTCGAGGAAACTTGCTATTCGTTTCGATATTTCCTCAAAATTTGCAAAGAAATAGGTGAATTAGAGTCATATTACTACGTTATACTTCGGTTAGCCTCAAAAATAGCAATCCTATCACTCTCGCATAGAAAACAATGCGTACAACGCACACAAGTCTTCATTCGAGGAAACTTGCTATTTGTTTCCTTATTTCATTCATATTTGCAAACAAATAGGTGATTAAGAGTCATATTACTTCGTTATACATCGGTTAGCCTCAAAAGGAGCAATCCTATCACTCTCGCATTGAAACCAATGCGTACAACGCACACAAGTATTCATTCGAGGAAACTTGCTATTCGTTTCGTTATTTTATCCATATTTGCAAACGAATAGGTGATTAAGAGTTATAATACTTCGTTATACATCGGTTAGCCTCAAAAGGAGCAATCCTATCACTCTCACGTTGAAACCAATGCGTACAACGCACACAAGTCTTCAGTTGAGGAAAGTTGCTATTCGTTTCGATATTTCCTCAAAATTTGCAAAGAAATAGGTGAATTAGAGTCATATTACTACGTTATACATCGGTTAGCCTCTAAAGGAGCAATCCTATCACTCTCGCATTCAAAACAATGCGTACACAAGTCTTCGTTTTTGGAAACTTGTTATTCGTTTCCTTATTTCATCCATATTTGCAAACAAATAGGTGATTAAGAGTCATATTACTTCGTTATACATCGGTTAGGCTCAAAAGGATCAATCCTATCACTCTCGCATTGAAACCCATGCGTACAATACACACAAGTCTTCATTTGAGGAAACTTGCTATTCGTTTCGATATTTCCTCAAAATTTGCAAAGAAATAGGTGAATTAGAGTCATATTACTACGTTATACTTCGGTTAGCCTCAAAAATAGAAATCCTATCACTCTCGCATAGAAAACAATGCGTACAACGCACACAAGTCTTCATTCGATGAAACTTGCTATTTGTTTCCTTATTTCATCCATATTCGCAAACAAATAGGTGATTAAGAGTCATATTACTTCGTTATACATCGGTTAGCCTCAAAAGGAGCAATCATATCGCTCTCGCATTGAAACCAATGCGTACAACGCACACAATTCTTCAGTTGAGGAAACTTGCTATTCGTTTCGATATTTCCTCAAAATTTGCAAAGAAATAGGTGAATTAGAGTCATCTTACTACGTTATACATCGGTTAGCCTCTAAAGGAGCAATCCTATCACTCCCGCATTGAAAACAATGCGTACAACGCACACAAGTCTTCATTTGAGGAAACTTGCTATTCGTTTCCTTATTTCATCCATATTTGCAAACAAATAGGTGATTAAGAGTCATATTACTACGTTATACATCGGTTAGCTTCAAAAGGAGCAATCCTATCACTCTCGCATTGAAAGCAATGCGTACAACGCACACAAGTCTTCATTTGAGGAAACTTGCTATTCGTTTCCTTATTTCATCCATATTTGCAAACAAATAGGTGATTAAGAGTCATATTACTACGTTATACATCGGTTAGCCTCAAAAGGAGCAATCCTATCACTCTCGCATTGAAACCAATGCGTACAACGCACACAAGTCTTCATTCGAGGAAACTTGCTATTTGTTTCCTTATTTCATCTATATTTGCAAACAAATACATGATTAAGAGTCATATTACTTCGTTATACATTGCTTAGCCTCAAATGGAGCAATCCTATCACTCTCGCATTGAAACCAATGCGTACAACGCACACAAGTCTTCAGTTGAGGAAACTTGCTATTCGTTTCGATATTTCCTCAAAATTAGTAAAGAAGTAGGTGAATTAGAGTCATCTTACTACGTTATACATCGGTTAGCCTCTAAAGGAGCAATCCTATCACTCTCGCATTGAAACCCATGCGTACAATACACACAGGTCTTCATTTGAGAAAACTTGCTATTCGTTTCGTTATTTCCTCAAAATTAACGAAGAAATAGGTGAATTAGAGTCATATTACTAAGTTATACATCGGTTAGCCTCAAAAGGAGCAATTCTATCACTCTCGCATTGAAAACAATGCGTACAACGCATACAAGTCTTCATTCGAGGAAACTTGCTATTCGTTTCATTATTTCATCCATATTTGCAAACAAATAGTTGATTAAGAGTCATATTACTTCGTTCTCCATCGGCTAGCCTCAAAAGGAGCAATCCTATCACTCTGCATTGAAACCAATTCGTACAACACACACAAGTCTTCATTTGAGTAAACTTGCTATTCGTTTCGATATTTCCTCAAAATTTGCAAAGAAATAGGTGAGTTAGAGTCATATTACTACGTTATACTTCGGTTAGCCTCAAAAGGAGCAATCCTATCACTCTCGCATTGAAAACAATGCGTACAATGCACATAAGTCTTCATTTGAGGAAACTTCCTATTTGTTTCGTTATTTTCTCTAAATTTGCAAACAAATAGGTGATTAAGAGTCGTATTACTTCATTATACATCGGTTAGCCTCAAAAGGAGCAATCCTATCACTCTCGCATTGAAACCAATGTGTACAACGCACACAAGTCTTCAGTTGAGGAAACTTGCTATTCGTTTCGATATTTCCTCAAAATTTGCAAAGAAATAGGTGAATTAAAGTCATATTACTACGTTATACATCGGTTAGCCTCTAAAGGAGCAATCCTATCACTCTCGCATTGAAAACAATGCGTACAACGCACACAAGTCTTCATTTGAGGAAACTTACTATTCGTTTCCTTATTTCATCCATATTTGCAAACAAATAGGTGATTAAGAGTCATATTACTACGTTATACATCGGTTAGCCTCAAAAGGAGCAATCCTATCACTCTCGCATTGAAACCAATGCGTACAACGCACACAAGTCTTCATTCGAGGAAACTTGCTATTTGTTTCCTTATTTCATCCATATTTGCAAACAAATTGGTGATTAAGAGTCATATTACTTCGTTATACGTCGGTTAGCCTCAAAAGGAGCAATCCTATCACTCTCGCATTGAAACCAATGCGTAGAACGCACACAAGTCTTCATTCGAGGAAACTTGCTATTTGTTTCCTTATTTCATCCATATTTGCAAACAAATACGTGATTAAGAGTAATATTACTTCGTTATACATTGGTTAGCCTCAAATGGAGCAATCCTATCACTCTCGCATTGAAACCAATGCGTACAACGCACACAACTCTTCAGTTGAGGAAACTTGCTATTCGTTTCGATATTTCCTCAAAATTAGCAAAGAAATAGGTGAATTAGAGTCATCTTACTACGTTATACATCGGTTAGCCTCTAAAGGAGCAATCCTATCACTCTCGCATTGAAACCCATGCGTACAATACACACAGGTCTTCATTTGAGAAAACTTGCTATTCGTTTCGTTATTTCCTCAAAATTAACGAAGAAATAGGTGAATTAGGGTCATATTACTAAGTTATACATCGGTTAGCCTCAAAAGGAGCAATTCTATCACTCTCGCATTGAAAACAATGCGTACAATGCACACAAGTCATCATTCGAGGAAACTTGCTATTCGTTTCATTATTTCATCCATATTTGCAAACAAATAGTTGATTAAGAGTCATATTACTTCGTTCTACATCGGCTAGCCTCAAAAGGAGCAATCCTATCACTCTGCATTGAAACCAATGCCTACAACGCACACAAGTCTTCAGTTGAGGAAACTTGCTATTCGTTTCGATATTTCCTCAAAATTTGCAAAGAAATAGGTGAATTAGAGTCATATTACTACGTTATACATCGGTTAGCCTCTAAAGGAGCAATCCTATCACTCTCGCATTGAAAACAATGCGTACAACGCACACAAGTCTTCATTTGAGGAAACTTGCAATTCGTTTCCTTATTTCATCCATATTTGCAAACAAATAGGTGATTAAGAGTCATATTACTACGTTATACATCGGTTAGCCTCAAAAGGAGCAATCCTATCACTCTCGCATTGAAACCAATGCGTACAATGCACACAATTCTTCAGTTGAGGAAACTTGCTATTCGTTTCGATATTTCCTCAAAATTTGCAAAGAAATAGGTGAATTAGAGTCATATTACTACGTTATACTTCGGTTAGCCTCAAAAATAGCAATCCTATCACTCTCGCATAGAAAACAATGCGTACAACGCACACAAAACTTCAGTTGAGGAAACTTGCTATTTGTTTCCTTATTTCATCCATATTTGCAAACAAATAGGTGATTAAGAGTCATATTACTTCGTTATATATCGGTTAGCCTCAAAAGGAGCAATTCTATCACTCTCGCATTGAAACCAATGCGTATAACGCACACAAGTCTTCAGTTGAGGAAACTTGCTATTCGTTTCGATATTTCCTCAAAATTTGCAAAGAAATAGGTGAATTAGAGTCATATTACTACGTTATACATCGGTTAGCCTCTAAAGGAGCAATCCTATCACTCTCGCATTGAAAACAATGCGTACAACGCACACAAGTCTTCATTTGAGGAAACTTGCTATTCGTTTCCTTATTTCATCCATATTTGCAAACAAATAGGTGATTAAGAGTCATATTACTACGTTATACATCGGTTAGCCTCAAAAGGAGCAATCCTATCACTCTCGCATTGAAACCAATGCGTACAATGCACACAATTCTTCAGTTGAGGAAACTTGCTATTCGTTTCGATATTTCCTCAAAATTTGCAAAGAAATAGGTGAATTAGAGTCATATTACTACGTTATACTTCGGTTAGCCTCAAAAATAGCAATCCTATCACTCTCGCATAGAAAACAATGCGTACAACGCACACAAGTCTTCAGTTGAGGAAACTTGCTATTTGTTTCCTTATTTCATCCATATTTGCAAACAAATAGGTGATTAAGAGTCATATTACTTCGTTATATATCGGTTAGCCTCAAAAGGAGCAATTCTATCACTCTCGCATTGAAACCAATGCGTACAACGCACACAAGTCTTCAGTTGAGGAAACTTGCTATTCGTTTCGATATTTCCTCAAAATTTGCAAAGAAATAGGTGAATTAGAGTCATATTACTACGTTATACATCGGTTAGCCTCTAAAGGAGCAATCCTATCACTCTCGCATTGAAAACAATGCGTACAACGCACACAAGTCTTCATTTGAGAAAAATTGCTATTCGTTTCCTTATTTCATCCATATTTGCAAACAAATATTTGATTAAGAGTCATATTACTACGTTATACATCGGTTAGCCTGAAAAGGAGCAATCCTATCACTCTCGCATTGAAACCAATGCGTACAACGCACACAAGTCTTCATTCGAGGAAACTTGCTATTCGTTTCGATATTTCCTCAAAATTTGCAAAGAAATAGGTGAATTAGAGTCATATTACTACGTTATACTTCGGTTAGCGTCAAAAATAGCAATCCTATCACTCTCGCATAGAAAACAATGCGTACAACGCACACAAGTCTTCATTCGAGGAAACTTGCTATTTGTTTCCTTATTTCATCCATATTTGCAAACAAATAGGTGATTAAGAGTCATATTACTTTGTTATACATAGGTTAGCCTCAAAAGGAGCAATCCTATCACTCTCGCATTGAAACCAATGCGTACAACGCACACAAGTATTCATTCGAGGAAACTTGCTACTCGTTTCGTTATTTTATCCATATTTGCAAACGAATAGGTGATTAAGAGTCATAATACTTCGTTATACATCGGTTAGCCTCAAAAGGAGCAATCCTATCACTCTCGCATTGAAAGCAATGCGTACAACGCACACAAGTCTTCAGTTGAGGAAACTTGCTATTCGTTTCGATATTTCCTCAAAATTTGCAAAGAAATAGGTGAATTAGAGTCATATTACTACGTTATACATCCGTTACCCTCTAAAGGAGCAATCCTATCACTCTCGCATTCAAAACAATGCGTACAACACACACAAGTCTTCATTTGAGGAAACTTGCTATTCGTTTCCTTATTTCATCTATATTTGCAAACAAATAGGTGATTAAGAGTCATATTACTAAGTTTATATGAAAGCATAAACTGCGTATGTGCTGTATGTTAGACTTGCTGAGCCGTCGTGCTCATTCTTGCGAATAAAACCTTATTTGCAGATTAAAGATGAACGTTAAGAAGATCATGAACTTAAAGATGCAGCATAGATTAGGTTTTCATGTAAATTGATTGTATTTGTATATGTCATAATGACTGTTGTAATACGAACAAACAAACATGTAACCGAATATTGAATGAATGATATAAATAATTATAATCAGAATGTTGTTATGTCTTTATTTTGATATAACCTAGAATTGTTAAAATTTAACATAGTATTGATAATGATCTATTTATCTGGATGAGGATCGGTAAATGACTTGTGAGTGCTGTACATCTGAGACAGAACTAAGCGATGTTGACTGGTCAAATCCATCGTTAAGGTTCCTCGGACCCAGGTATAACTCGTTATTACTATTCTGAATACCATATAAGTAGGATTATTGATATGAAGAGATATCTTTGTATATTGATACTTGTAGTACGAATGAGAGCGTTACAAGTGGACGTATATAGAATATTTAAATCCTAAGGTTAAAATTAAACCGTTATATATGGTTTTATCCATTTATACGGATGAAATACAAGTTGATACTTGTATACTTATGAGACTGAGATCAAGTTAAGATCCAGGGACAATGTTAAGAGAAATTGTTAATGTATAGTCTAAAATAAGACTATTTCAACCAATATGATTATGGGATCATTGGTTAAGTCGATAGATGTATGAAATTAACGCACAAGGTCCGCCGCATCGAAAGCGCGAGGATTTTGGGGGCGTTACAGTTGGTATCAAAGCAGTGGATTATAGTTTTGAGGTAACAAGTACCTTGGAGTATAATCTGATGGATTAAAAAGAAATGGACTTGTGAAGAGTCCGTATATAAATTAAAAGCTATGCATAAATCTCATTAAATCTTAATACATAAAAATTATTATGTGCAAAGAAATATAATGAATAAAGATAAACTCTTTACGAGAATATCTGAAGATAAATGGACTCTTAATGAGTTCTCAAAGCAAACAATAAGATAAAATAATCTTATTAGTTTTTGTGTGAAACTGTTTCATAAAAAAATGAAATGGTGTGTATGGTATGTTGTGTAATTATACCTAAGAAAGGAGATGAGTAAACTCATAAGGAATGTAAATGATGAAGGAATGAATTAAGAAAAGAAAGTGACTAAAATAGTTATAGAACGATTAGGGATTTCAATTGAAAACTCATATTGGTAAAACTGAGTAAACGACTCTCTTGAATGGGAAAGAGTTTAATATGCTTCAGAGAACCGATCTAACTACATTGTTGGTATGAATGATTCATGGTCAGTGTTCTCAAAGCGGGTTACACACTGAATGAAATCATTTGAGGATAGTGTTGATGAGACGGGGAACTGATTCATTAGTTCTTGGGTGGAGGAATAACTCAGTTTGCTATATTGATAAGTAAATTAAAATCTTATGTCAAACTCTTCTTTGTGTATATTTTGAAAAGGTGATTCTTTTCTCATATGTATATTGACTAGTTAGTAGTTGTTACGTTATAACTATAGTTTTAAAAATATTTGTATGTTAGTTACTGAGCGAACGAACCTTGTTATGGACTTGGGCTATGATATGTTAGTCGAACCGACTTGTGAGATACGGCTACGATTTGTCTATTCAGTGCGATATTGATCAGTACCAATGTGCGCTGAGACATTTCAATTCCGTGTTGATGAGAAGGGGAACTAATATATTTGTTTGTACTTGGTTTAATACAACCAATCAGTTTACTATATTACTATATATTTGAAAAACTTGTGTTATGGTTAGAGAATAATGGAAAAGATAGAGGATTGAGGGTATTTCAAAAAAAAATCTTCTAGCTATGCTAGATCTTCATGGTTATATTCGCACTTGTGTGCCTTTGAAAAGAGTGGTTCACTAGTTGAACTGGAAAAAAATTTTAGTTCTTCACTAGCTATGTTATTCATATGTCTATGCTAATTGTTTTGGCTAGACGGATTTAATGCGAAGAATAAAAATGATTTATTCATCAACACCCCATTTAACCTGGTGTGAAGATGATACATGATGAGTCATCAACGCACTTTGCAAGGTGCGGTATACAGTCATAAAATTGCTTTTCAAAAAGTTTGAATGGTTTAAATATGAGTCAATGCCAATTGTTTCGGCTAGACACCTTTGGTTATGAAAAAAGAACGGACGTAGGAATTCGATAGACGCAATAAACCGCGTCTTATATGGTACGACAGGCTGATCACCTAAAGTACAACGTATGTGTGTTCTCGATCTTAATTGATTGTTACACAATGTATGGTGTTCTCAATCTTAATTGATTGCTACACAAAGTATGAAGTGTTCTCAATCTTAATTGATTGCTACACAAGATATGGTTTTCCAGTCCGGATGATGATTTAAAAATTATGGGTTATATAGTATTCATAGTTTTTGAATAAGGTAAAGGTCTTGATTGACCGCTGTATAAGTGAGAAGAATCCAAGATAAAGGAAGAATGAGACTGAATGTCGAGTATGAAAAGAGGTTTAAAACCTAGAGTTATGAAAGGAAATGTGTAGAGATAAGTGAACATTGTTTAGACCTAATCAAAGTATTGGAGGTTTAATGTGAGTAAAAGATGAATTTAGAAAATTCATATTGAAGAGTAAATTGGAGATGATTATATTATAATTTCGATGACGAAATTCTGATAAGAAGAAGAGAATGTAATATCCTGAATATTTATAGCACTTATAAATATGATATTAAATGACTAAAGTAATTGTAAAGTTAATTTCGAGGACGAAATTCCTGTAAGTTGGGTTGAATGTAATATCCCAAATATTTTCAAAGTGATCTAACAAAGATCTAAGCCAGGTTGTCAATTCAAAAGCCAAGATCGATTGTTCAAGCATACCTTGAGCTATCTTAAAGAATATATACGACTCGAAACTACGATCGTATACAACTAAGAGGTTAAATTCTTTAACCTAAACTATGTGTTATGTGATTAGTAAAGCTTGAATTGAGCTTTTAAATGTGTTGTATGAAATATCTATGTGTAGGATTTTGTGTTTTGGTTCAAGTAGTTAACCTTAACACTTATTAAAAATCAGAAGTCAATTTAGGGCAAAAACCTAAATTGGAAAAAGAGTTAAAACCTAAACCCTAACCCTAGGGTCTAAACCCTAGAAAATAACCTAGGCCCTTGAGCAAAATGTGAAGGTTACATTGACATTCTGTTTCAAGATTCAACCTTCCCACGCTTTAAAAACACGTAATAGTCAGTAAAAGTTTTTCTCGAAAAGCGTGTAAAAAACATTATTCACGAAGAAACGTTTTTCATTCGTTTGATCGTTTCTTTCATCTGTAGGACTTCTTGTATTTCACGACATAGTGGTAATATGAGGTTTAGATGCCAGGGAATCAATAAAATTTTCTTGGGAAAAAGACGAAAAAGACACGATTTACGAGAAAACGTTTGTCGTCTTTTTGAACGTTCTTTTCAACGTTTGGACTTTTTCTATTTCACGATATAGCATTTATACGGGGAATAGATACCAGGGAGCCACTGATATTTTTTCATAAATAAAACGTAAATCGCTCTTCAAACGAAAACGCTTTCCGTTTTTGATCAAACCGTTGATGGATACAGTGTTTGTATGCAACACCGGTGCGTAATAAGCAATAAAAGATTTTCTCGAAAAGTGTGTCGGGAATAAGACGAAATAGGAAAAAGACAAAAATAAATATTATTTTTGACTTTTTGGTCTTCTAACCATTTTCTGAGAAATGGTCGTCAAAAACACTATTCACCGAAAAACGTGCCAAGTCTTTTGGACTTTTCACTTTACAGAAAAGTGTTCATTCAGAACAAAACTCAGTAATATCAAAATTTTAAATCAGTAGAAGTTAACCAAATTAGTTGGAATCAGACTGTTATATAATTAACTGATAATTCATCCGTATTGTTTTCATCAAACGGATCATGAGATAGGTTAACATTAAATTTGAATAATCAAATTTATCAGATTAATACCTAATTATATTATTCAATCATAATTAGTGTCTAGAATGAAAGAAATTTATCAATCGCGTCGCCCGGTAGGTGTATTTGAGAAAAATACACGGAAGGTTATCCGAGATTAATTCAAGGAAAACTTCGATGGTCAGACGAGACATCATATTAATACTGTATGATGTATTTTATTAATAAAATACGTATAAGTAATTAAAACTTATATTACTAATGCGAAATATTTTAAATTAATCGCACGCGATTTATCCGATATACCGAAATCGGAAGAAATAATGACAAAACAGCTCGGGAAGCTTCTAGAAGCTTGGCTTGGAAAATATCTAGATATTATTCTAGTTTTATTAATTAAATAATGTGCGAAATGACTAAAATGCCCTTAGCTTTTAAACTAATGACCAAACTACCCCGACCCTTGGTTTTCCTATAAATAGAAGGCTTAAGTTCATTAGTTCTTTACCATTTTGAAAGCTAAAGAGCAAATATAGAGAGAGTTCTTGTGAGACAAGAATCGATTGCAAAGAAATAGTTAAAGCTTGCAATAATAAAAGGTACGATTCTTAATCGTTATTATGCTTAAAGTTTTATTTTATCGATGAGGCTCAAGAACATAAGTCGTAGCCATGTACGATTTTTCGTTCTCCGTGTTCCTTATGACTTGAGCAAGTCGTTGTTATGTCAAATTTCATTTCATAGTTTAAAGTTCAAGAGCATACGTCGTATCCATGTACGGTTTATCTGTTCTCCGTGTTCTTCGTATGTTCTGGAGTATTATTATAAATTGTTATATTTAAGTAAACAAGTCGTTATAATGACCAAATTTTGTCAATTATAAAGTGTTATAATCACATATGTAAGCAGTTATAATGCTCAAATTATTTCAAGTATGAAATCCAAAAGCTCAAGAACATAAGTCGTTACCATGTACGATTTTTCGTTCTTCGTGTTCTTCGTGTGTTCTTGAGCAAAAGTCATAATTTCTACATAAGTAGGTTTATGATTTGGTAATTTAGTGTTATGGGATGATGAAACATGATGGCCTTGCTAAATAATGCTTGTGGCATCAAGTTTTAGTAGTCGAAACGAAGAACGATGAAACTTTGTTCTTCGTGTTCTTCGATTCGTTCTTCGTGTTCTTGAGAAAAAGTCATAAAATCTTATATAAGTTGGTTTATGATTTTGTTATTTTTATGTTATGAAGTGATACGGAGTGTTAGAACATGTTATCTTAGCAAATTAATGCTTGAGGTATCATGTTTTACCAATCGGATCAAAGAAAGCTAAGCTTAATATACTCGCAGAATATTTTTTCAAATTTCCGAACATTTAAAGTCTGAATCTGTGACGACCCCAAATCCGGGTTCCTTGAACCTCGGATCCGGTTCAACACGAGTACAACTTTTTCCTTATTGTTTAAGAATTACAACAATATTATAATTGGTAAATAATCATTTATTTACAATTTTACAACATCACCAACTTGTGACGACCCCAAATCCGGGTTCCTTGAACCTCGGATCCGGTTCAACACGAGTACAACTTTTTCCTTACTGTTTAAGAATTACAACAATATTATAATTGGTAAATAATCATTTACTTACAATTTTACAACATCTCTTTCTATTCCAGAATCGAAATCTTTATACATTCCTAGTCTGTCTTAATATCATACATGATACGACATTCTATTACAATCAATTTGAGTATTTAATTCTCATAATACATACCAACCAATTCTTATACTACACAATCATTTTACCTGTCCAATTCGGACTGATATCTACAATGGTCGTGCTAGACCTTCAGTGAATGTAATATGCATTCATGTTTCCTGATCCTTATCAAGACTTCAAATACTTGTACTATCTGAAATGTTGGTTTAAGCAAGAGTGAGCACGACGGCTCAGCAAGTTTAACAGTTACACATAACACATTACATGATTCACATAATACACATGCTTTGTATCTTAATCTCACATCATGCTTTTCATATTAATAACATTTCATACCTCTCATGCATCACATATAATCATCAACTAGCACTTTGCAAATCATGCTTTATTCTTATACATAGTTTTCATGTAGTCATACCACATGCTGTTTATCTACCACAAACATTATCAATATATCTTCATATTATCAATATAAATCACATTATAGCATATTAATGCATATAGGAGCAAGTTCTGAAAAACTTGCCTGGTCGCTTCTACCATTTACGCTTATTTGCGTCATTTGCTCAACCTACAATTTATATAACAAATTGACATAGTCATTAGCTACCAGGACTTTTAATTAGTCTTAACTTAAGACTTTAACTTCAAACTATTAACTCTTTAGTTGTCCGATAAACGAACTCTTAAGTTCCGGACAAAAATCCTAGCCCAACAAAACTAGTTGGACATGTCGGTAAACTTAACCAACTTATTAATATTATTAATCATTTAATAATATTTTAATTCCTTTATTAATATTATTAATCATTTAATAATATTTTAATCACTTATTAATATTATTAATCATTTAATAATATTTTAATCACTCGTTAATATTATTAACCATTTAATAATATTTTAATTACTAATTAATATTATTAACCATTTAATAATATTTTAATCACTCATTAATATTATTAACCATTTAATAATATTTTAATCTCTCACTAATATTATTAACCATGTAATGATATTTTAATCATTTACAAATGTTATTCATCATTCAATAACTTTTTAATCATATACTAATATTATTGCTCATTTAATAATATTTTAATAATCTTCAAATAATACCAATAGTTAACTTTTTCATTGTGTTAACTTTAGTCTTTATTTTAAACATTTAGTTACCAATTAATGATTAATGGATTTCATATATATTGGTTTAATAACCAAAAACATTCATTTTACACTTATTTCAACTTAATTTTTCAAAGAAAACTCGACCCGGACCGACCCGACCCGACCCGGACCGACCCGACCCGACCCGGAGCACCAAAAATCTGCTTAGCAGATTGTTCTGACGCAGCTGCGTCAGTCCTGACGCGGCTGCGTCAGCCATATCCGTCCGGAAGTCAACTTTTTGACTGCTCGACCCTCCGACGCTCCGATAGCCATAACTTCTTCATTTTAAAACCTTTTGGGGTGATTCTTGAGTCCATTCTCATCAGAATTTCCCCCTCTACAACTTCTCTTTAGATCACAAATCCAAATTCCGAGCTTAACTAGACCAAAAACTGCTCACAAGGACAAAGTGAAAACTAAAATCACAAATCCTTGGTTTTAATGGTTCAAACTTGAATATAATAAACTTTACACATCCAAATGACACCAACTAAGTGTTGTTGTCTTTATAACTTCTTGTTTTACAATATTTCATGGTTCGATCATATTTTTGAAAACGTTTTGACAAGAAGTTTAAAGATCGAACCACTTAGGATTTTACCGGTAATCACAATATGAAAATTTCTTTCATTTATTTGCACCACTCATACCAATACATGATTTAAACCTATCAAACCATGAATATATCTATATATCATAGATTTAGAATTCTAGATCATCAAAATAACTTTTGATCGGTTAAAAATACTTTTTGACCGATTAAAACATATATAAACCATAAAAATTACCTACGGAAGGGTTAGAACACTTTTCAACCTTCATAGTTCCTTCTATGGAGATCTTCTTCTTGCTAGGCCTCTCCCTCCTTCTTGAGTGAACCATTAGCACACTAGCTCACAAGCTCTCTAGCTTTTTCTCTCAAAGAAGCTCTTTTTTCTCTCAAGAACCTCTCTCTCTATAATATTTGGTCTACTAACAAATGAGCCAACTCTAGCTTTCTCATACTACTCTTATATTTATAGACTACCAAAATTGATACTTACAATTATTGTAAGTCTACAATATCACCAATACTTGCTAAGTTATCATTGACCCTTGATTTAAGAGACTTGACTCATATGAATGACCCATGGAATGACTCCTATCAAGCTAGCTTACAAGCAATCAATTGTGTAACTTAGAAGCAATCTTTCTCCAACACTTAACTAATGTGTAGTTAAAGCTCTTACTCTTGTAACCTATGTTGACTTAACTATCAACCATGGTCCAAGCTCATCTATTGATCATACACATATCTTCCAACAATTAACCATAATGTGGTTAACTTACTAACACATCAAGTATACATATATATCCAATATATTTATATATTTACCAACACTTAACTCTAGCATTGGTTAAGATTTTATTTAATTACCATTTAGGGTTAACAACTAACCCAACAATGGTTAATTCTCTACAAACATAAATTCATAAGAATTGACCATCTTCATTTACTAGGGTTGGTGAACCACCCATTGGTTAATTCATTTAACCAACATTGGTTAATTCTCTACCAATTCATATACTTACAACATATATATCTCTCTATATATTCACCATCAATTCCTACTAATCAACTAACATAGTCACATTAAGAGCTAATTATGCTTACTATAGCATGGAATGACCACATGATAGACATTTTAAGTGATCATTTGATTGACTAGGGTTAGTAGGGAGTTGTTGAACCAAATTTGTACCCAAAATCAACCAACAAGCAACCTTTCTATCATTGTGGGCCCCAAAATTCGGGATTTACCTTTAAATTACACCAATTTGACTTTATTTTTATATCCTATATCATTATATAAGTATTCATATATATATATATACCAATGTATATATATTGACCACAACTTTGACTACCATTTGGGCTCCACATTGGATCAATTTAATATTTCTATTGGGCTCATCAATTAAATTTGTTTGGGCTCAATTTAATTATTACATTGGGCTAATATTAAATACCCTATGTTACATTTAATTAAAACAAGCATTGGGCTTGGTTAATTATTACATAAATCAATGTTCAAATTAAATTATATGGACTACTAGGTTAATTAATTTGACCTAGTTTAATACCTCAATTGGACTTATAATATAATCCAATTAGATTTGCTATAATTAATTCTACCACATTGGGTTACTTAATTAACTCATCCATAGTTAATTTTTAACACCACATTTATTTACCTAGCAATTAACCAATGATTGGTTAATACTCTCTCTTGTCTACCAACTAGGGTTATTCAATTAACCCTACATTAGTTAATTCTCTACACTCAACCAAATTTCCCAACACTTTGACCATCAATTGACTTTTTAAATGTTTGGGCTATATAGCTTATTTTGCATTGGGCTTTCTTATTTAATTATCCCTCTTCATGCAAGCATTCCCATATTGGGCTAACATCAATAATCCTTTTTGGGCTAGTCCACTAGTAGTAATTAAATTACTTGGACTCTATACCACAACTTAATAATTAAGTTAATTACTTAATCAATTAACTTCTTAATATTGTCATTCTAGACAATCATCCTAAATTTTCCACAACTTTAACGCATAACTAATATAATTAATTTAATTAATTATATTTCATGACTTCATTTTTAAACTAATTAATTTATTAGTTTAATTGAGTATTAAATTTACTCCTCTTCGTATTTGGCTAACAAGCACAACTCTAGGAATATATAACTATGTATATATATCCTTATAACCGTCTTCACTTCTCAATTGAATTTATTTCTTTAATAAATTCTCTATATGCATCATTACAATATTCTCACATTTAATTTCTAATAAATAAATTATGTAAAAAAAAAAAAAAATGTTTACTCATTTTCTACACCTCTTACTTCTCATATTCTAGGTTTTAAACCTTAACTTTTAATAAAATCAATTAAGATACTATTTAAAATCTTGGAAATATCTGGGATATTACAGAATCTGGCTTAGAAACCTAAATGAAAGTTGTATATCATGAAATTCTAAGTAATTTAGACTCAAGAATCACTCAAAAATGTTTTCGTATGACAAAGTTATGGCTGTCCCTGTAAAAGAGGTCAGAATTATGAATCAGTTTTAGATCAGTCCCTTTAATGGGAAATATGTGTAAATCAGTAAGGAATCTTGAACTTTTGTCTGAATGAAAGTTGTAGATACGGAAGTTACGAACGCGTGAAATTTTGAACGACTCAAAAATGTTTTAAAACGAAGAAGTTATGGCCGTTTAGCCGAGCCGGGGTCTGGCAGTCCAACAATCTGCCCAAATCCGAAAATTTGGCTTAAAAATGAGTTTTTGAGTTAGCCAATTTTCCAAATAATTTCACCTATGAAAATAGTGTAGTTAAGTTATTCTAAGACTTATTCAAAAGGAAAATTTGATAATCTAACATTCGGGGTCGTGTAACCCTTTTTGTAGGCGTTTAACGATTTCCCGAGAAACCCTAAAACATGGTTTTAAGGCAAGTCTTCTAACTCTTGCTATGTGCTACTTGTGTAGTATTGTTAAAATGTTAAATGAGATGTGTAATGTCATGTTATTATGCAATAGATGATATGTGAAGTCTTTAACTGATGTTTACAAGCCTTCTAACTGTTATGTTTTATGTTTACTATTTACGAACATGATTTATACACTTTGTGTGTCAATGTGATATAAATTGTTGGAACGTGAGTTATATGTGATATTAAATGGAGAATTATGTTCAGTCAATGCATGTTAAAAGTTTATATGAAAGCATAAACTGCGTATGTGCTGTATGTTAGACTTGCTGAGCCGTCGTGCTCATTCTTGCGAATAAAACCTTATTTGCAGATTAAAGATGAACGTTAAGAAGATCATGAACTTAAAGATGCAGCATAGATTAGGTTTTCATGTAAATTGATTGTATTTGTATATGTCATAATGACTGTTGTAATACGAACAAACAAACATGTAACCGAATATTGAATGAATGATATAAATAATTATCATCAGAATGTTGTTATGTCTTTATTTTGATATAACCTAGAATTGTTAAAATTTAACATAGTATTGATAATGATCTATTTATCTGGATGAGGATCGGTAAATGACTTGTGAGTGTTGTACATCTGAGACAGAACTAAGCGATGTTGACTGGTCAAATCCATCGTTAAGGTTCCTCGGACCCAGGTATAACTCGTTATTACTATTCTGAATACCATATAAGTAGGATTATTGATATGAAGAGATATCTTTGTATATTGATACTTGTAGTACGAATGAGAGCGTTACAAGTGGACGTATATAGAATATTTAAATCCTAAGGTTAAAATTAAACCGTTATATATGGTTTTATCCATTTATACGGATGAAATACAAGTTGATACTTGTATACTTATGAGACTGAGATCAAGTTAAGATCCAGGGACAATGTTAAGAGAAATTGTTAATGTATAGTCTAAAATAAGACTATTTCAACCAATATGATTATGGGATCATTGGTTAAGTCGATAGATGTATGAAATTAACGCACAAGGTCCGCCGCATCGAAAGCGCGGGGATTTTGGGGGCGTTACAGTTTCCTTATTTCATCCATATTTGCAAACAAATAGTTGATTAAGAGTCATATTACAACGTTATACGTCGGTTAGCCTCAAAAGGAGCAATCCTATCACTCTCGCATTGAAACCAATGCGTACAACGCACACAAGTCTTCATTCAAGGAAACTTGCTATTCGTTTCGTTATTTCATCCATATTTGCAAACAAATAGGTGATTAAGAGTCATATTACTACGTTATACTTCGGTTAGCCTCTAAAGGAGCAATCCTATCACTCTCGCATTGAAAACAATGCGTACAACGCACATAAGTCTTCATTTGAGGATACTTGCTATTCGTTTCCTTATTTCATCCATATTTGCAAACAAATAGGTGATTAAATGTCATATTACTACGTTATACATCGGTTAGCCTCAAAAGGAGCAATCCTATCACTCTCGCATTGAAACCAATGCGTACAACGCACACAAGTCTTCATTCGAGGAATCTTGCTATTTGTTTCCTTATTTCATCCATATTTGCAAAAAAATACGTGATAAAGAGTCATATTACTTCGTTATACATCGGTTAGCCTCAAATGGAGCAATCCTATCACTCTCGCATTGAAACCAATGCGTACAACGCACACAAGTCTTCAGTTGAGGAAACTTGCTATTCGTTTCGATATTTCCTCAAAATTTGCAAAGAAATAGGTGAATTAGAGTCATCTTACTACGTTATACATCGGTTAGCCTCTAAAGGAGCAATCCTATCACTCTCGCATTGAAAACAAGGCGTACAACGCACACAAGTCTTCATTTGAGGAAACTTGCTATTCGTTTCCTTATTTCATCCATATTTGCAAACAAATATGTGATTAAGAGTCATATTACTTCGTTATACATCGGTTAGGCTCAAAAGGAGCAATCCTATCACTCTCGCATTGAAACCCATGCGTACAATACACACAAGTCTTCATTCGAGGAAACTTGCTATTCGTTTCGATATTTCCTCAAAATTTGCAAAGAAATAGGTGAAGTACAGTCATATTACTACGTTATACTTCGGTTAGCCTCAAAAATAGCAATCCTATCACTCTCGCATAGAAAACAATGCGTACAACGCACACAAGTCTTCACTCGAGGAAACTTGCTATTTGTTTCCTCATTTCATCCATATTTGCAAACAAATAGGTGATTAAGAGTCATATTACTTCGTTATTCATCGGTTAGCCTCAAATGGAGCAATCCTATCACTCTCGCATTGAAACCAATGCGTACAACGCACACAAGTCTTCAGTTGAGGAAACTTGCTATTCCTTTCGATATTTCCTCAAAATTTGCAAAGAAATAGTTGAATTAGAGTCATATTACTAAGTTATGCATCGGTTAGCCTCTAAAGGAGCAATTCTATCACTCTCGCATTGAAAACAATGCGTACAACGCACACAAGTCTTCATTTGAGGAAACTTGCTATTCGTTTCCGTATTTCATCCATATTTGCAAACAAATTGGTGATTAAGAGTCATATTACTTCGTTATACATTGGTTAGGCTCAAAAGGAGCAATCATATCACTCTCGCATTGAAACCAATGCGTACAACGCAAACAAGTCTTCATTCGAGGAAACTTGCTATTCGTTTCGATATTTCCTCAAAATTTGCAAAGAAATAGGTGAATTAGAGTCATATTACTACGTTATACTTCGGTTAGCCTCAAAAATAGCAATCCTATCACTCTCGCATAGAAAACAATGCGTACAACGCACACAAGTCTTCATTCGAGGAAACTTGCTATTTGTTTCCTTATTTCATCCATATTTGCAAACAAATAGGTGAATTAGAGTCATATTACTACGTTATACAGCGGTTAGCCTCTAAAGGAGCAATCCTATCACTCTCGCATTGAAAACAATGCGTACAACGCACACAAGTCTTCATTTGAGGAAACTTGCTATTCGTTTCCGTATTTCATCCATATTTGCAAACAAATTGGTGATTAAGAGTCATATTACTTCGTTATACATTGGTTAGGCTCAAAAGGGGCAATCATATCACTCTCGCATTGAAACCAATGCGTACAACGCAAACAAGTCTTCATTCGAGGAAACTTGCTATTCGTTTCGATATTTCCTCAAAATTTGCAAAGAAATAGGTGAATTAGAGTCATATTACTACGTTATACTTCGGTTAGCCTCAAAAATAGCAATCCTATCACTCTTGCATAGAAAACAATGCGTACAACGCACACAAGTCTTCATTCGAGGAAACTTGCTATTTGTTTCCATATTTCATCCATATTTGCAAACAAATAGGTGAATTAGAGTCATATTACTACGTTATACAGCGGTTAGCCTCTAAAGGAGCAATCCTATCACTCTCGCATTGAAAACAATGCGTACAACGCACACAAGTCTTCATTTGAGGAAACTCGCTATTAGTTTCCTTATTTCATCCATATTTGCAAACAAATAGGTGATTAAGAGTCATATTACTTCGTTATACAGCGGTTAGCCTCAAATGGAGCAATCCTATCACTCTCGCATTGAAACCAATGCGTACAACGCACACAAGTCTTCAGTTGAGGAAACTTGCTATTCGTTTCGATATTTCCTCAAAATTTGCAAGGAAATAGGTGAATTAGAGTCATATTACTAAGTTATACATCGGTTAGCCTCTAAAGGAGCAATCCTATCACTCTCGCATTGAAAACAATGCGTACAACGCACACAAGTCTTCATTTGAGGAAACTTGCTATTCGTTTCCTTATTTCATCCATATTTGCAAACAAATAGGTGATTAAGAGTCATATTACTTCGTTATACATCGGTTAGGCTCAAAAGGAGCAATCCTATCACTCTCGCATTGAAACCAATGCGTACAACGCACACAACTCTTCATTCGAGGAAACTTGCTATTCGTTTCGATATTTCCTCAAAATTTGCAAAGAAATAGGTGAATTAGAGTCATATTACTACGTTATACTTCGGTTAGCCCTAAAAATAGCAATCCTATCACTCTCGCATAGAAAATAGTCCTTACAACGCACACAAGTTTTCATTCGAGGAAACTTGCTATTTCTTTCCTTATTTCTTCCATATTTGCAAACAAATAGGTGATTAAGAGTCATATTACTTCGTTATACATGGGTTAGCCTCAATAGGAGCAATCCTATCACTTTCGCATTGAAACCAATGCGTACAACGCACACAAGTCTTCATTTGAGGAAACTTGCTATTCGTTTCCTTATTTCATCCATATTTGCAAACAAATAGGTGATTAAGAGTCATATGACTTCGTTATACATCGGTTAGGCTCAAAAGGAGCAATCCTATCACTCTCGCATTGAAACCAATGCGTACAACGCACACAACTCTTCATTCGAGGAAACTTGCTATTCGTTTCGATATTTCCTCAAAATTTGCAAAAAAATAGGTGAATTAGAGTCATATTACTACGTTATACATCGGTTAGCCTCTAAAGGAGCAATCCTATCACTCTCGCATTGAAAACAATGCGTACAACGCACACAAGTCTTCATTTGAGGAACTTGCTATTCGTTTTCTTATTTCATCCATATTTGCAAACAAATAGGCGATTAAGAGTCATATTATTTCGTTATACATCGGTTAGGCTCAAAAGGAGCAATCCTAACACTTTCGCATTGAAACCAATGCGTACAACGCACACAAGTCTTCATTCGAGGAAACTTGCTATTCGTTTCGATATTTCCTCAAAATTTGCAAAGAAATAGGTGAATTAGGGTCATATTACTACGTTATATATCGGTTAGCGTCTAAAGGAGCAATCATATCACTCTCGAATGAAAACAATGCGTACAACGCACACAAGTCTTCATTTGAGGAAACTTGCTATTCGTTTCCTTATTTCATCCATATTTGCAAACAAATAGGTGATTAAGAGTCATATTACTTCGTTATACATCGGTTAGCCTCAAATGGAGCAATCCTATCACTCTCGCATTGAAACCAATGCGTACATCGCACACAAGTCTTCAGTTGAGGAAACTTGCTATTCGTTTCGATATTTCCTCAAAATTTGCAAAGAAATAGGTGAATTAGAGTCATATTACTAAGTTATACATCGGTTAGCCTCTAAATGAGCAATCCTATCACTCTCGCATTGAAAACAATGCGTACAACACACACAAGTCTTCATTTGAGGAAACTTGCTATTCGTTTCCGTATTTCATCCATATTTGCGAACAAATAGGTGATTAAGAGTCATATTACTTCGTTATACATCGGTTAGGCTTAAAAGGAGCAATCATATCACTCTCGCATTGAAACCAATGCGTACAACGCACACAAGTCTTCATTCGAGGAAACTTGCTATTCGTTTCGATATTTCCTCAAAATTTGCAAAGAAATAGGTGAATTAGAGTCATATTACAACATTATACTTCGGTTAGCCTCAAAAATAGCAATCCTATCACTCTCGCATAGAAAACAATCCGTACAACGCACACAAGTCTTCATTCGAGGAAACTTGCTATTTGTTTCCTTATTTCATCCATATTTGCAAACAAATAGGTGATTAAGAGTCATATTACTTCGTTATACATCGGTTAGCCTCAAATGGAGCAATCCTATCGCTCTCGCATTGAAACCAATGCGTACAACGCACACAAGTCTTCAGTTGAGGAAACTTGCTATTCGTTTCGATATTTCCTCTAAATTTGCAAAGAAATAGGTGAACTAGAGTCATATTACTAAGTTATACATCGGTTAGCCTCTAAAGGAGCAATCCTATCACTCTCGCATTGAAAACAATGCGTACAACGCACACAAGTCTTCATTTGAGGAAACTTGCTATTCGTTTCCGTATTTCATCCATATTGCAAACAAATAGGTGATTAAGAGTCATATTACTTCGTTATACATCGGTAAGGCTCAAAAGGAGCAATCATATCACTCTCGCATTGAAACCAATGCGTACAACGCACACAAGTCTTCATTCGAGGAAACTTGCTATTCGTTTCGATATTTCCTCAAAATTTGCAAAGAAATAGGTGAATTAGAGTAATATTACTACATTATACTTCGGTTAGCCTCAAAAATAGAAATCCTATCACTCTCGCATAGAAAACAATCCGTACAACGCACACAAGTCTTCATTCGAGGAAACTTGCTATTTGTTTCCTTATTTCATCCATATTTGCAAACAAATAGGTGAATTAGAGTCATATTACTACGTTATACAGCGATTAGCCTCTAAAGGAGCAATCCTATCACTCTCGCATTGAAAACAATGCGTACAACGCACACAAGTCTTCATTCGAGGAAACTTGCTATTCGTTTCGTTATTTCATCTATATTTGCAAACAAATAGGTGATTAAGAGTCATATTACTACGTTATACATCGGTTAGCCTCTAAAGGAGCAATCCTATCACTCTCGCATTGAAAACAATGCGTACAACGCACACAAGTCTTCATTTGAGTAAACTTGATATTCGTTTCCTTATTTCATCCATATTTGCAAACAAATAGGCGATTAAGAGTCATATTATTTCGTTATACATCGGTTAGGCTCAAAAGGAGCAATCCTAACACTTTCGCATTGAAACCAATGCGTACAACGCACACAAGTCTTCATTCGAGGAAACTTGCTATTCGTTTCGATATTTCCTCAAAATTTGCAAAGAAATAGGTGAATTAGGGTCATATTACTACGTTATATATCGGTTAGCGTCTAAAGGAGCAACCATATCACTCTCGCATTGAAAACAATGCGTACAACGCACACAAGTCTTCATTCGAGGAAACTTGCTATTCGTTTCCTTATTTCATCCATATTTGCAAACAAATAGGTGATTAAGAGTCATATTACTACGTTATACATCGGTTAGCCTCAAAAGGAGCAATCCTATCACTCTCGCATTGAAACCAATGCGTACAACGCACACAAGTCTTCATTCGAGGAAACTTGCTATTTATTTCCTTATTTCATCCATATTTGCAAACAAATACGTGATAAAGAGTCATATTACTTCGTTATACATCGGTTAGCCTCAAATGGAACAATCCTATCACTCTCGCATTGAAACCAATGCGTACAACGCACACAAGTCCTCAGTTGAGGAAACTTACTATTCGTTTCGATATTTCCTCAAAATTTGCAAAGAAATAGGTGAATTAGAGTCATCTTACTACGTTATACATCGGTTAGCCTCTAAAGGAGCAATCCTATCACTCTCGCATTGAAAACAAGGCGTACAACGCACACAAGTCTTCATTTGAGGAAACATGCTATTCGTTTCCTTATTTCATCCATATTTGCAAACAAATATGTGATTAAGAGTCATATTACTTCGTTATAAATCGGTTAGGCTCAAAAGGAGCAATCCTATCACTCTCGCATTGAAACCCATGTGTACAATACACACAAGTCTTCATTCGACGAAACTTGCTATTCGTTTCGACATTTCCTCAAAATTTGCAAAGAAATAGGTGAATTAGGGTCATATTACTACGTTATATATCGGTTAGCGTCTAAAGGAGCAATCCTATCACTCTCGCATAGAAAATAGTCCGTACAACGCACAGAAGTCTTCATTCGAGGAAACTTGCTATTTGTTTCCTTATTTCATCCATATTTGCAAACAAATATGTGAATTAGAGTCATATTACTACGTTATACAGCGATTAACCTCTAAAGGAGCAATCCTATCACTCTCGCATTGAAACCAATGTGTACAACGCACACAAGTCTTCAGTTGAGGAAACTTGCTATTCATTTCGATATTTCCTCAAAATTTGCAAAGAAATAGGTGAATTAGAGTCGTATTACTACGTTATACTTCTGTTAGCCTCAAAAATAGCAATCCTATCACTCTCGCTTAGAAAACAATCCGTACAACGCACACAAGTCTTCATTCGAGGAAACTTGC
>OX359284.1:13898522-13974667 GCA_947179155.2 Hedera helix | reverse complement strand
TTTCAATGCGAGAGTGATAGGATTGCTCCTTTTGAGGCTAACCGATGTATAACGAAGGAAAATGACTCTTAATCACCTCTTTGTTTGCAAATATGGATGAAATAAGGAAACGAATAGCAAGTTTCCTCAAATGAAGACTTGTGTGCGTTGTACGCATTGTTTTCAATGCGATAGTGATAGGATTGCTCCTTTTGAGGCTAACCGATGTATAACAAAGTAATATGACTCTTAATCACCTATTTGTTTGCAAATATGAATGAAATAAGGAAACGAATAGCAAGTTTCCTCAAATGAAGACTTGTGTGCGTTGTACACATTGTTTTCAATGCGAGAGTGATAGGATTGCTCCTTTAGAGGCTAACCGATGTATAACGTAGTAATATGACTCTAATTCACCTATTTCTTTGCAAATTTTGCGGAAATATCGAAACGAATAGCAAGTTTCCTCAACTGAACACTTGTGTGCGTTGTAAACATTGGTTTCAATGCGAGAGTGATAGGATTGCTCCTTTTGAGGCTAACCGATGTATAACGAAGTAATATGACTCTTAATCACCTATTTGTTTGCAAATATGGATGAAATAAGGAAACAAATAGCAAGTTTTCTCGAATGAGGACTTGTGTGCGTTGTACGCATTGTTTTCTATGCGAGAGTGATAGGATTGCTATTTTGAGGCTAACCGAAGTACAACGTAGTAATATGACTCTAATTCACCTATTTCTTTGCAAATTTTGAGGAAATATCGAAACGATAGCAAGTTTCCTCGAATGAAGACTTGTGTGCGTTGTACGCATTGGTTTCAATGCGAGAGTGATAGGATTGCTCCTTTTGAGGCTAACCGATGTATAACGAAGTAATATGACTCTTAATCACCTATTTCTTTGCAAATATGGATGAAATAAGGAAACGAATAGCAAGTTTCCTCAAATGAAGACTTGTGTGCGTTGTACGCATTGTTTTCAATGCGAGAGTGATAGGATTGCTCCTTTAGAGGCTAACCGATGTATAACGTAGTAATATGACTCTAATTCACCTATTTCTTTGCAAATTTTGAGGAAATATCGAAATTTATAGCAAGTTTCCTCAACTGAAGACATGTGTGCGTTGTACGCATTGGTTTCAATGCGAGAGTGATAGGATTGCTCCTTTTGAGGCTAACCGATGTATAACGAAGTAATATGACTCTTAATCACCTATTTGTTTGCAAATATGGATGAAATAAGGAATAAATAGCAAGTTTCCTCGAGTGAAGACTTTTGTGCGTTGTACGCATTGTTTTCTATGCGAGAGTGATAGGATTGCTATTTTTGAGGCTAACCGTAGTATAACGTAGTAATATGACTCTAATTCACCTATTTCTTTGCAAATTTTGAGGAAATATCGACACGAATAGCAAGTTTCCTCGAATGAAGACTTGTGTGTATTGTACGCATGGGTTTCAATGCGAGAGTGATAGGATTGCGCCTTTTGAGCCTAACCGATGTATAACGAAGTAGTATGACTCTTAATCACCTATTTGTTTGCAAATATGGATGAAATAAGGAAACAAATAGCAAGTTTCCTCGAATGAGGACTTGTGTGCGTTGTACGCATTGTTTTCTATGCGAGAGTGATAGGATTGCTCCTTTAGAGGCTAACCGATGTATAACGTAGTAATATGACTCTAATTCACCTATTTCTTTGCAAATTTTGAGGAAATATCGAAACGATAGCAAGTTTACTCGAATGAAAACTTGTGTGTATTGTACGCATGGGTTTCAATGCGAGAGTGATAGGATTGCTCCTTTTGAGCCTAACCGATGTATAACGAAGTAATATGACTCTTAATCACCTATTTTTTTTGCAAATATGGATGAAATAAGGAAACGAATAGCAAGTTTCCTCAAATGAAGACTTGTGTGCGTTGTACGCATTGTTTTCAATGCGAGAGTGATAGGATTGCTCCTTTAGAGGCTAACCGATGTATAACGTAGTAATAAGACTCTAATTCACCTATTTCTTTGCAAATTTTGAGGAAATATCGAAACGAATAGCAAGTTTCCTCAACTGAAGACTTGTGTGCGTTGTACGCATTGGTTTCAATGCGAGAGTGATATGATTGCTACTTTTGAGGCTAACCGAAGTATAACGAAGTAATATGACTCTTAATCACCTATTTGTTTGCAAATATGGATGAAATAAGGAAACAAATAGCAAGTTTCCTCGAATGAGGACTTGTGTGCGTTGTACGCATTGTTTTCTATGCGAGAGTGATAGGATTGCTATTTTTGAGGCTAACCGAAGTATAACGTAGTAATATGACTCTAATTAACCTATTTCTTTGCAAATTTTGAGGAAATATCGAAACGAATAGCAAGTTTCCTCAACTGAAGACTTGTGTGTTGTACGCATTGGTTTCAATGCGAGAGTGATAGGATTTCTCCTTTTGAGGCTAACCGATGTATAACGAAGTAATATGACTCTTAATCACCTATTTGTTTGCAAATATGGATGAAATAAGGAAACAAATAGCAAATTTCCTCGAATGAGGACTTGTGTGCGTTGTACGCATTGTTTTCTATGCGAGAGTGATAGGATTGCTCCTTTAGAGGCTAACCGATGTATAACGTAGTAATATGACTCTAATTCACCTATTTCTTTGCAAATTTTGAGGAAATATCGAAACGAATAGCAAGTTTCCTCAACTGAAGACTTGTGTGCGTTGTACGCATTGGTTTCAATGCGAGAGTGATAGGATTGCTCCTTTTCAGGCTAACCGATGTATAACGAAGTAATATGACTCTTAATAACCTATTTCTTTGCAAATATGGATGAAATAAGGAAACAAATAGCAAGTTTCCTCGAATAAAGACTTGTGTGCGTTGTACGCATTGCTTTCCATGCGAGAGCGATAGGATTGCTATTTTTGAGGCTAACCGAAGTATAACGTAGTAATATGACTCTAATTCACCTACTTCTTTGCAAATTTTGGGAAATATCGAAACGAATAGCAAGTTTCCTCAAATGAAGACTTGTGTGTATTGTACGCATGGGTTTCAATGCGAGAGTGATAGGATTGTTCCTTTTGAGGCTAACCGATGTATAACGAAGTATTATGACTCTTAATCACCTATTCGTTTGCAAATATGGATAAAATAACGAAACGAATAGCAGGTTTCGTCGAATGAAGACTTGTGTGCGTTGTACGCATTGCTTTCAATGCGAGAGTGATAGGATTGCTCCTTTTCAGGCTAACCGATGTATAACGAAGTAATATGACTCTTAATCACCTATTTGTTTGCAAATATGGATGAAATAAGGAAACAAATAGCAAGTTTCCTCGAGTGAAGACTTGTGTGCATTGTACGCATTGTTTTCTATGCGAGAGTGATAGGATTGCTATTTTTGAGGCTAACCGTAGTATAACGTAGTAATATGACTCTAATTCACCTATTTCTTTGCAAATTCTGAGGAAATATCGAAACGAATAGCAAGTTTCCTCCACTGAAGACTTGTGTGCGTTGTACGCATTGGTTTCAATGCGAGAGTGATAGGATTGCTCCTTTTGAGGCTAACCGATGTATAACGAAGTAATATGACTCTTAATCACCTATTTGTTTGGAAATATGGATGAAATAGGGAAACAAATAGCAAGTTTCCTCGAATGAGGACTTGTGTGCGTTGTACGCATTGTTTTCTATGCGAGAGTGATAGGATTGCTCCTTTAGAGGCTAACCGATGTATAACGTAGTAATATGACTCTAATTAACCTATTTCTTTGCAAATTTTGAGGAAATATCGAAACGAATAGCAAGTTTCCTCAACTGAAGACTTGTGTACGTTGTACGCATTGGTTTCAATGCGAGAGTGATAGGATTGCTACTTTTGAGGCTAACCGATGTATAACGAAGTAATATGACTCTTAATCACCTATTTGTTTGCAAATATGGATGAAATAAGGAAACAAATAGCAAGTTTCCTCAAATGAAGACTTGTGTGCGTTGTACGCATTGTTTTCAATGCGAGAGTGATAGGATTGCTCCTTTAGAGGCTAACCGATGTATAACGTAGTAATATGACTCTAATTCACCTATTTCTTTGCAAATTTTGAGGAAATATCGAAACGAATAGCAAGTTTACTCGAATGAAGACTTGTGTGTATTGTACGCATGGGTTTTAATGCGAGAGTGATAGGATTGCTCCTTTTGAGCCTAACCGATGTATAACGAAGTAATATGACTCTTAATCACCTATTTGTTTGCAAATATGGATGAAATAAGGAAACGAATAGCAAGTTTCCTCAAATGAAGACTCGTGTGCGTTGTACGCATTGTTTTCAATGCGAGAGTGATAGGATTGCTCCTTTAGAGGCTAACCGATGTATAACGTAGTAATATGACTCTAATTCACCTATTTCTTTGCAAATTTTGAGAAATATCGAAACGAATAACAAGTTTCCTCAACTGAAGACTTGTGTGCGTTGTACGCATTGGTTTCAATGCGAGAGTGATAGGATTGCTCCTTTTGAGGCTAACCGATGTATAACGAAGTAATATGACTCTTAATCACCTATTTGTTTGCAAATATGGATGAAATAAGGAAACAAATAGCAAGTTTCCTCGAATGAGGACATTGTGTGCGTTGTATGCATTGTTTTCTATGCGAGAGTGATAGGATTGCTATTTTTGAGGCTAACCGAAGTATAACGTAGTAATATGACTCTAATTCACCTATTTCTTTGCAAATTTTGGGGAGATATCGAAACGAATAGCAAGTTTCCTCGAATGAAGACTTGTGTGCGTTGTACGCATTGGTTTCAATGCGAGAGTGATAGGATTGCTCCATTTGAGGCTAACCGATGTATAACGAACTAATATGACTCTTAATCACCTATTTGTTTGCAAATATGCATGAAATAAGGAAACAAATAGCAAGTTTCCTCGAATGAAGACTTGTGTGCGTTGTACGCATTGCTTTCTATGCGAGAGTGATAGGATTGCTCATTTAGAGGCTAACCGATGTATAACGTAGTAATATGACTCTAATTCACCTATTTCTTTGCAAATTTTTTGGAAATATCGAAACGAATAGCAAGTTTACTCGAATGAAGACTTGTGGGTATTGTACTCATGGGTTTCAATGCGAGAGTGATAGGATTTCTCCTTTTGCGGCTAACCGATGTATAACGAAGTAGTATGACTCTTAATCACCTATTTGTTTGCAAATATGGATGAAATAAGGAAACAAATAGCATGTTTCCTCGAATGAGGACTTGTGTGCGTTGTACGCATTGTTTTCTATGCGAGAGTGATAGGATTGCTCCTTTAAAGGCTAACCGATGTATAACGTAGTAATATGACTCTAATTCACCTATTTCTTTGCAAATTTTGAGGAAATGTCGAAACGAATAGCAAGTTTCCTCGACTGAAGACTTGTGTGCGTTGTACGCATTGGTTTCAATGCGAGAGTGATAGGATTGCTCCTTTTGAGGCTAACCGATGTATAACGAAGGAAAATGACTCTTAATCACCTATTTGTTTGCAAATATGGATGAAATAAGGAAACGAATAGCAAGTTTCCTCAAATGAAGACTTGTGTGCGTTGTACGCATTGTTTTCAATGCGATAGTGATAGGATTGCTCCTTCTGAGGCTAACCGATGTATAACAAAGTAATATGACTCTTAATCACCTATTTGTTTGCAAATATGGATGAAATAAGGAAACGAATAGCAAGTTTCCTCAAATGAAGACTTGTGTGCGTTGTACGCATTGTTTTCAATGCGAGAGTGATATGATTGCTCCTTTAGAGGCTAACCGATGTATAACGTAGTAATATGACTCTAATTCACCTATTTCTTTGCAATTTTGAGGAAATATCGAAACGAATAGCAAGTTTCCTCAACTGAACACTTGTGTGCGTTGTAAACATTGGTTTCAATTCGAGAGTGATAGGATTGCTCCTTTTGAGGCTAACCGATGTATAACGAAGTAATATAACTCTTAATCACCTATTTGTTTGCAAATATGGATGAAATAAGGAAACAAATAGCAAGTTTTCTCGAATGAGGACTTGTGTGCGTTGTACGCATTGTTTTCTATGCGAGAGTGATAGGATTGCTATTTTGAGGCTAACCGAAGTACAACGTAGTAATATGACTCTAATTCACCTATTTCTTTGCAAATTTTGAGGAAATATCGAAACGAATAGCAAGTTTCCTCGAATGAAGACTTGTGTGCGTTGTACGCATTGGTTTCAATGCGAGAGTGATAGGATTGCTCCTTTTGAGGCTAACCGATGTATAACGAAGTAATATGACTCTTAATCACCTATTTCTTTGCAAATATGGATGAAATAAGGAAACAAATAGCAAGTTTCCTCAAATGAAGACTTGTGTGCGTTGTACGCATTGTTTTCAATGCGAGAGTGATAGGATTGCTCCTTTAGAGGCTAACCGATGTATAACGTAGTAATATGACTCTAATTCACCTATTTCTTTGCAAATTTTGAGGAAATATCGAAATTTATAGCAAGTTTCCTCAACTGAAGACTTGTGTGCGTTGTACGCATTGGTTTCAATGCGAGAGTGATAGGATTGCTCCTTTTGAGGCTAACCGATGTATAACGAAGTAATATGACTCTTAATCACCTATTTGTTTGCAAATATGGATGAAATAAGGAAACAAATAGCAAGTTTCCTCGAGTGAAGACTTTTGTGCGTTGTACGCATTGTTTTCTATGCGAGAGTGATAGGATTGCTATTTTTGAGGCTAACCGTAGTATAACTGTAATATCCCAAATATTTCAAAAGTGATCTAACAAGATCTAAGCAAGGTTGTCAATTCAAAACCTAAAGAAGGATTTCTCAAGCTTACCTTGAGTTATCTGAAAGAATATATACGACTCGAAACTAAGATCGTATACAACTAAGAGGTTAAAATCTTTAACCTAAACTATATGTTATGTTATTAGTAAAGCTTGAATTGAGCTTTTAAATGTGCTGTATGAATTATCTATGTGTAGGATTTTGTGTTTTGGTTTGAGTAGTTAACCTTAACACTTATTAAAAATCAGAAGTCAATTTAGAACAAAAACCTAAATTGGAAAAAAAGTTAAAACCTAAACCCTAACCCTAGGGTCTAAACCCTAGAAAATAACCTAGGCCCTTAAGCAAAATGTGAAGGTCAAATTGACATTCCGTTTAATGATTCAACCTTCCCACGATTTGAAAACACGTAACAGTCAATAAAAGTTTTTTCTCGAAAAACGTGTAAAAGCACTATTCACGAAGAAACATTTTTCATTCGTTTGATCGTTTCTTTCATCTGTAGGACTTCTTGTATTTCACGACATAGTGATAATATGAGGTTTAGATGCCAGAGAACCAATAAAATTTTCTGGAGAAAAAGACGAAAATGTCACGATTTACGAGAAAACATTTGTCGTCTTTTTGACTGTTCTTTTTGATATTTTGATATATCGTATTTCACGAAATAGCATTTATATGAAGTATAGATATTAATTAGCCAATAAAAGTTTTACTCGAAAAGCGTGTAAAACACTATTCATTTGGAAATTTTTCTTCCGAATTTTGAAAATTCACATTCCTGAATAGCATTTTTATTGACAGTAGATGCATTTTGACCAATAAAATTTTTACCCAAAATAATTTATGGAGATTACTATTCACGTATACGGGATGAATACGTAGCGAATACGGAAGGAATACGAGAATAATAAAAGTATATTGTAATGTATAATACGAGAATTATACGAAAGATTATACGAGATTAATACGAGAATAATACGAGGTATCATACCAGTAGAATACGAATATTATACGATGTATTATACGGAAGAAATACGTATAAATACTAATGTATTATACTATTTAATTAATTAGTTGAAATCAAACTAGTTTATGTGTAACTAAGTTAGTGTAACTAAACTAGGGAGAACTAGCACGATTACACTAACTGAAAAAGAACTAGCACAATTTGTTTTGAACTAAATCCAAGTGAAAATGAATGGACCAATAAGAAGAAGGGTGATGTAAGCGATGATGCAAGCACTAGGGAGAAAAGACTAAAAGGCCCTTGGTCTTTTAAACTAATGACCAAACTATCCCGACCCTTGGTTTTCCTATAAATAGAGAGCTAAGCTCTTCATTTTTTTCAATAATTTTCAAAGCAAAATTCCTATAATCAAGAGATTGCAAAGAAATAGTTAAAGCTTGCAATAATAAAAGGTACGATTCTTAATCGTTATTATGCTTAAAGTTTTATTTTATCAATGAGGCTCAAGAACATAAGTCGTAGCCATGTACGATTTTTCGTTCTCCGTGTTCCTTATGACTTGAGCAAGTCGTTGTTATGTTAAATTTCATTTCATAGTTTAAAGTTCAAGAACATACGTCGTATCCATGTACGGTTTATCCGTTCTCCGTGTTCTTCGTATGTTCTGGAGTATTATTATAAATTGTTATAATTAAGTAAACAAGTCGTTATAATGACCAAATTTTGTCAATTATAAAGTGTTATAATCACATATGTAAGCAGTTATAATGCTCAAATTATTTCAAGTATGAAATCCAAAAGCTCAAGAACATAAGTCGTTACCATGTACGATTTTTCGTTCTTCGTGTTCTTCGTGTGTTCTTGAGCAAAAGTCATAATTTCTACATAAGTAGGTCTATGATTTGGTAATTTAGTGTTATGGGATGATGAAACATGATGGCCTTGCTAATTAATGCTTGTGGCATCAAGTTTTAGTAGTCGAAACGAAGAACGATGAAACTTTGTTCTTCGTGTTCTTCGATTCGTTCTTCGTGTTCTTGAGAAAAAGTCATGAAATCTTATATAAGTAGGTTTACGATTTTGTTATTTTTATGTTATGAAGTGATACGGAGTGTTAGAACATGTTATCTTAGCAAATTAATGCTTGAGGTATCATGTTTTACCAATCGGATCAAAGAAAGTTAAGTCTAATATACTAGCAGAATATTTTTGGTAATTTCCGAAAATTTAAAGTCTGAATATGCCTTAGTAACCTAAATGAAAGTTGTAGATCATGAAATTCTAAGCAATTTAGACTCAAGAATCACTTCAAAATGTTTTCGTACGACAAAGTTATGGCTGTCGCAGTAAAAGAGGTCAAAGCTGAATTTTTAAGGGGCATTCGGATTTTAGCACTTAAAATTAGGATTTTGAGTTCGCCACTTAACAAAATGATTCCACCAATGAAAATAGTTTAGTTAAGTTATTCTAAGACTTATTCAAAAGGAAAATTTGATAAACTAACGTTCGGGGTCGCGTAACCCTTTTTGTAGGCGTTTAACGATTTCCCGGGAAAACCCTAACATGGTTTTAAGGCAAGTCTTCTAACTCTTGCTATGTGCTACTTGTGTAGTATTGTTAAAATGTTAAATGAGATGTGTAATGTCATGTTATTATGCAATAGATGATATGTGAAATCTTTAACTGATGTTTACAAGCCTTCTAACTATTATGTTTTATGTTTACGATTTACGAACATGATTTATACACTTTGTGTGTCAATGTGATATAAATTGTTGGAACGTGAGTTATATGTGATATTAAATGGAGAATTATGTTCAGTCAATGCATGTTAAAAGTTTATATGAAAGCATAAACTGCATATGTGCTGTATGTTAGACTTGCTGAGCCGTCGTGCTCATTCTTGCGAATAAAACCTTATTTGCAGATTAAAGATGAACGTTAAGAAGATCATGAACTTAAAGATGCAGCATAGATTAGGTTTTCATGTAAATTGATTGTATTTGTATATGTCATAATGACTGTTGTAATACGAACAAACAAACATGTAACCGAATATTGAATGAATGATATAAATAATTATCATCAGAATGTTGTTATGTCTTTATTTTGATATAACCTAGAATTGTTAAAATTTAACATAGTATTGATAATGATCTATTTATCTGGATGAGGATCGGTAAATAACTTGTGAGTGCTGTACATCTGAGACAGAACTAAGCGATGTTGACTGGTCAAATCCATCGTTAAGGTTCCTCGGACCCAGGTATAACTCGTTATTACTATTCTGAATACCATATAAGTAGGATTATTGATATGAAGAGATATCTTTGTATATTGATACTTGTAGTACGAATGAGACCGTTACAAGTGGACGTATATAGAATATTTAAATCCTAAGGTTAAAATTAAACCGTTATATATGGTTTTATCCATTTATACGGATGAAATACAAGTTGATACTTGTATACTTATGAGACTGAGATCAAGTTAAGATCTAGGGACAATGTTAAGAGAAATTGTTAATGTATAGTCTAAAATAAGACTATTTCAACCAATATGATTATGGGATCATTAGTTAAGTCGATAGATGTATGAAATTAACGCACAAGGTCCGCCGCATCAAAAGCGTGGGGATTTTGGGGGCGTTACAGTTGGTATCAGAGCAGTGGATTATAGTTTCGAGGTAACAAGTACCTTGGAGTATAATCTGATGGACTAAGAAGAAATGGACTTGTGAAGAGTCCGTGAATAATTAAAAGATATGTATAAATCTTAATACATAAAAATTATTATGTGAAAGAAATATAATGAATAAAGATAAACTCTTTACGAGAATATCTGAAGTTAAATAGACTCATAAAGAGTTCTCAAAGCAAGCAATAGATAAAATAATCTTATTAGTTTTTATGTGAAACCGTTTAAAAAAAAAAATAAAATGAAATGGTGTGTATGGTATGTTGTGTAATTATACCTAAGAAAAGAGATGAGTAAACTCATAAGGAATGTAATTGATGAAGGAATGAATTAAGAGAAGAAGGTGACTAAGATAGTTATAGAACGATTAGTGATTTCAATTGAAAACTCATATTAGTAAAACTGAGTAGGACGACTCTCTTGTATGGGAAAGAGTTTAATATGCTTCAGAGAACCGATCTAACTACACTGTTGGTATGAATGATTCATGGTCAGTGTTCTCAAAGCGGGTTACACACTGAATGAAATCATTTGAGGATAGTGTTGATGAGACGGGGAACTGATTCATTAGTTCTTGGGTGGAGGAATAACTCAGTTTGCTATATTGATAAGTAAATTAAAATCTTATGTCAAACTCTTCTTTGTATATATTTTGAGAAGGTGATTCTTTTCTCATATTTATATTGACTAGTTAGTAGTTGTTACGTCATAACTATAGTTTTAAAAATATTTGTATGTTAGTTACTGAGCGAACGAACCTTGTTATGGACTTGGGCTATGATATGTTAGTCGAACCGACTTGTGAGATGCGGCTACGATTTGTCTATTCAGTGCGATATTGATCAGTACCAATGTGCGCTGAGACATTTCAATTCCGTGTTGATGAGAAGGGGAACTAATATATTTGTTTGTACTTGGTTTAATACAACCAATCAGTTTACTATATTACTATATATTTGAAAAACTTGTGTTATGGTTAGAGAATAATGGAAAAGATAGAGGATTGAGGGTATTTCAAAAAAAAAAAAATCTTCTAGCTATGCTAGATCTTCATGGTTATATTCGCACTTGTGTGCCTTTGAAAAGAGTGGTTCACTAGTTGAACTGGAAAATTTTGTTAGTTCTTCACTAGCTATGTTATTCATATGTCTATGCTAATTGTTTTGGCTAGACGGATTTAATGCGAAGAATAAAAATGATTTATTCATCAACACCCTATTTAACCTGGTGTGAAGATGATACATGATGAGTCATCAACGCACTTTGCAAGGTGCGGTATACAGTCATAAAATTGTTTTTCAAAAAGTTTGAATGGTTTAAATATGAGTTAATGCCAATTGTTTCGGCTAGACACCTTTGGTTATGAAAAAAGAACGGACGTAGGAATTCGATAGACGCAATAAACCGCGTCTTATATGGTACGACAGGCTGATCACCTAAAGTATAACGTATGTGTGTTCTCGATCTTAATTGATTGTTACACAATGTATGGTGTTCTCAATCTTAATTGATTGCTACATAACGTAGTAATATGACTCTAATTCACCTATTTCTTTGCAAATTTTGAGAAAATATCGAAACGAATAGCAAGTTTACTCGAATGAAAACTTGTGTGTATTGTACGCATGGGTTTCAATGCGAGAGTGATAAGATTGCTCCTTTTGAGCCTAACCGATGTATAACGAAGTAATATGACTCTTAATCACCTATTTGTTTGCAAATATGGATGAAATAAGGAAACGAATAGCAAGTTTCCTCAAATGAAGACTTGTGTGCGTTGTACGCATTGTTTTCAATGCGAGAGTGATAGGATTGCTCCTTTAGAGGCTAACCGATGTATAACGTAGTAATAAGACTCTAATTCACCTATTTCTTTGCAAATTTTGAGGAAATATCGAAACGAATAGCAAGTTTCCTCAACTGAAGACTTGTGTGCGTTGTACGCATTGGTTTCAATGCGAGAGTGATAGGATTGCTACTTTTGAGGCTAACCGAAGTATAACGAAATAATATGACTCTTAATCACCTATTTGTTTGCAAATATGGATGAAATAAGGAAACAAATAGCAAGTTTCCTCGAATGAGGACTTGTGTGCGTTGTACGCATTGTTTTCTATGCGAGAGTGATAGGATTGCTATTTTTGAGGCTAACCGAAGTATAACGTAGTAATATGACTCTAGTTAACCTATTTCTTTGCAAATTTTGAGGAAATATCGAAACGAATAGCAAGTTTCCTCAACTGAAGACTTGTGTGTTGTACGCATTGGTTTCAATGCGAGAGTGATAGGATTTCTCCTTTTGAGGCTAACCGATGTATAACGAAGTAATATGACTCTTAATCACCTATTTGTTTGCAAATATGGATGAGATAAGGAAACAAATAGCAAATTTCCTCGAATGAGGACTTGTGTGCGTTGTACGCATTGTTTTCTATGCGAGAGTGATAGGATTGCTCCTTTAGAGGCTAACCGATGTATAACGTAGTAATATGACTCTAATTCACCTATTTCTTTGCAAATTTTGAGGAAATATCGAAACGAATAGCAAGTTTCCTCAACTGAAGACTTGTGTGCGTTGTACGCATTGGTTTCAATGCGAGAGTGATAGGATTGTTCCTTTTGAGGCTAACCGATGTATAACGAAGTAATATGACTCTTAATCACTTATTTCTTTGCAAATATGGATGAAATAAGGAAACAAATAGCACGTTTCCTTGAATGAAGACTTGTGTGCGTTGTACGCATTGCTTTCCATGCGAGAGCGATAGGATTGCTATTTTTGAGGCTAACCGAAGTATAACGTAGTAATATGACTCAAATTCACCTATTTCTTTGCAAATTTTGGGAAATATCGAAACGAATAGCAAGTTTCCTCGAATGAAGACTTGTGTGTATTGTACGCATGGGTTTCAATGCGAGAGTGATAGGATTGTTCCTTTTGAGGCTAATCGATGTATAACGAAGTAATATGACTCTTAATCACCTATTTGTTTGCAAATATGGATGAAATAAGGAAACAAATAGCAAGTTTCCTCGAGTGAAGACTTTTGTGCGTTGTACGCATTGTTTTCTATGCGAGAGTGATAGGATTGCTATTTTTGAGGCTAACCGTAGTATAACGTAGTAATATGACTCCAATTCACCTATTTCTTTGCAAATTTTGAGGAAATATCGACACGAATAGCAAGTTTCCTCGAATGAAGACTTGTGTGTATTGTACGCATGGGTTTCAATGCGAGAGTGATAGGATTGCGCCTTTTGAGCCTAACCGATGTATAACGAAGTAGTATGACTCTTAATCACCTATTTGTTTGCAAATATGGATGAAATAAGGAAACAAATAGCAAGTTTCCTCGAATGAGGACTTGTGTGCGTTGTACGCATTGTTTTCTATGCGAGAGTGATAGGATTGCTCCTTTAGAGGCTAACCGATGTATAACGTAGTAATATGACTCTAATTCACCTATTTCTTTGCAAATTTTGAGGAAATATCGAAACAAATAGCAAGTTTCCTCCACTGAAGACTTGTGTGCGTTGTACGCATTGGTTTCAATGCGAGAGTGATAGGATTGCTCCATTTGAGGCTAACCGATGTATAACGAAGTAATATGACTCTTAATCACCTATTTGTTTGCAAATATGGATGAAATAAAGAAAACGAATAGCAAGTTTCCTCAAATGAAGACTTGTGTGCGTTGTACGCATTGTTTTCAATGCGAGAGTGATAGGATTGCTCCATTTGAGGCTAACCGATGTATAACGAAGTAATATGACTCTTAATCACCTATTTGTTTGCAAATATGGATGAAATAAGGAAACGAATAGCAAGTTTCCTCAAATGAAGACTTGTGTCCGTTGTACGCATTGTTTTCAATGCGAGAGTGATAGGATTGCTCCTTTTGAGGCTAACCGATGTATAACGAAGTAATATGACTCTTAATCACCTATTTGTTTGCAAATATGGATGAAATAAGGAAACAAATAGCAAGTTTCCTCGAATGAGGACATTGTGTGCGTTGTACGCATTGTTTTCTATGCGAGAGCGATAGGATTGCTATTTTTGAGGCTAACCGAAGTATAACGTAGTAATATGACTCTAATTCACCTATTTCTTTGCAAATTTTGGGAAATATCGAAACGAATAGCAAGTTTCCTCGAATGAAGACTTGTGTGTATTGTACGCATGGGTTTCAATGCGAGAGTGATAGGATTGTTCCTTTTGAGGCTAACCGATGTATAACGAAGTATTATGACTCTTAATCACCTATTCGTTTGCAAATATGGATAAAATAACGAAACGAATAGCAGGTTTCGTCGAATGAAGACTTGTGTGCGTTGTACGCATTGCTTTCAATGCGAGAGTGATAGAATTGCTCCTTTTGAGGCTAACCAATGTATAACGAAGTAATATGACTCTTAACCACCTATTTGTTTGCAAATATGGATGAAATAAGGAAACAAATAGCAAGTTTCCTCGAGTGAAGACTTGTGTGCGTTGTACGCATTGTTTTCTATGCGAGAGTGATAGGATTGCTATTTTTGAGGCTAACCGTAGTATAACGTAGTAATATGACTCTAATTCACCTATTTCTTTGCAAATTTTGAGGAAATATCGAAACGAATAGCAAGTTTCCTCCACTGAAGACTTGTGTGCGTTGTACGCATTGGTTTCAATGCGAGAGTGATAGGATTGCTCCTTTTGAGGCTAACCGATGTATAACGAAGTAATATGACTCTTAATCACCTATTTGTTTGCAAATATGGATGAAATAAGGAAACAAATAGCAAGTTTCCTCAAATGAAGACTTGGGTGCGTTGTACGCATTGTTTTCAATGCGAGAGTGATAGGTTTGCTCCTTTAGAGGCTAACCGATGTATAACGTAGTAATATGACTCTAATTCACCTATTTCTTTGCAAATTTTGAGGAAATATCGAAACGAATAGGAAGTTTACTCGAATGAAGACTTGTGTGTATTGTACGCATGGGTTTCAATGCGAGAGTGATAGGATTGCTCCTTTTGAGCCTAACCGATGTATAACGAAGTAATATGACTCTTAATCACCTATTTGTTAGCAAATATGGATGAAATAAGGAAACGAATAGCAAGTTTCCTCAAATGAAGACTTGTGTGCGTTGTACGCATTGTTTTCAATGCGAGAGTGATAGGATTGCTCCTTTAGAGGCTAACCGATGTATAACGTAGTAATATGACTCTAATTCACCTATTTCTTTGCAAATTTTGAGAAATATCGAAACGAATAGCAAGTTTGCTCAACTGAAGACTTGTGTGCGTTGTACGCATTGGTTTCAATGCGAGAGTGATAGGATTGCTCTTTTTGAGGCTAACCGATGTATAACGAAGTAATATGACTCTTAATCACCTATTTGTTTGCAAATATGGATGAAAAAAGGAAACAAATAGCAAGTTTCCTCGAATGAAGACTTGTGTGCGTTGTACGCATTGTTTTCTATACGAGAGTGATAGGATTGCTATTTTTGAGGCTAACCGTAGTATAACGTAGTAATATGACTCTAATTCACCTATTTCTTTGCAAATTTTGAGGAAATATCGAAACGAATAGCAAGTTTCCTCAACTGAAGACTTGTGTGCGTTGTACGCATTGGTTTCAATGCGAGAGTGACAGGATTGCTCCTTTTGAGGCTAACCGATGTATAACGAAGTAATATGACTCTTAATCACCTATTTGTTTGCAAATATGGATGAAATAAGGAAACAAATAGCAAGTTTCCTCGAATGAGGACATTGTGTGCGTTGTACGCATTGTTTTCTATGCGAGAGTGATAGGATTGCTATTTTTGAGGCTAACCGAAGTATAACGTAGTAATATGACTCTAATTCACCTATTTCTTTGCAAATTTTGAGGAGATATCGAAACGAATAGCAAGTTTCCTCGAATGAAGACTTGTGTGCGTTGTACGCATTGGTTTCAATGCGAGAGTGATAGGATTGCCCCATTTGAGGCTAACCGATGTATAACGAAGTAATATGACTCTTAATCACCTATTTGTTTGCAAATATGCATGAAATAAGGAAACAAATAGCAAGTTTCCTCGAATGAAGACTTGTGTGCGTTGTACGCATTGCTTTCTATGCGAGAGTGATAGGATTGCTCCTTTAGAGGCTAACCGATGTATAACGTAGTAATATGACTCTAATTCACCTATTTCTTTGCAAATTTTTTGGAAATATCGAAACGAATAGCAAGTTTACTCGAATGAAGACTTGTGTGTATTGTACGCATGGGTTTCAATGCGAGAGTGATAGGATTTCTCCTTTTGCGGCTAACCGATGTATAACGAAGTAGTATGACTCTTAATCACCTATTTGTTTGCAAATATGGATGAAATAAGGAAACAAATAGCAAGTTTCCTCGAATGAGGACTTGTGTGCGTTGTACGCATTGTTTTCTATGCGAGAGTGATAGGATTGCTCCTTTAGAGGCTAACCGATGTATAACGTAGTAATATGACTCTAATTCACCTATTTCTTCGCAAATTTTGAGGAAATATCGAAACGAATAGCAAGTTTCCTCCACTGAAGACTTGTGTGCGTTGTACGCATTGGTTTCAATGCGAGAGTGATAGGATTGCTCCATTTGAGGCTAACCGATGTATAACGAAGTAATATGACTCTTAATCACCTATTTGTTTGCAAATATGGATGAAATAAGGAAACGAATAGCAAGTTTCCTCAAATGATGACTTGTGTGCGTTGTACGCATTGTTTTCAATGCGAGAGTGATAGGATTGCTCCTTTAGAGGCTAACCGATGTATAACGTAGTAATATAACTCTAATTCACCTATTTCTTTGCAAATTTTGAGGAAATATCGAAACGAATAGCAAGTTTCCTCGAATGAAGACTTGTGTGTATTGTACGCATGGGTTTCAATGCAAGAGTGATAGAATTGCTCCTTTTGAGCCTAACCGATGTATAACGAACTAATATGACTCTTAATCACCTATTTGTTTGCAAATATGGATGAAATAAGGAAACGAATATCAAGTTTCCTCAAATGAAGAATTGTGTGCGTTGTACGCATTGTTTTCAATGCGAGAGTGATAGGATTGCTCCTTTAGAGGCTAACCGATGTATAACGTAGTAATATGACTCTAATTCACCTATTTCTTTGCAAATTTTGAGGAAATATCGAATCGAAAAGCAAGTTTACTCGAATGAAGACTTGTTTGTATTGTACGCATGGGTTTCAATGCGAGAGTGATAGGATTGTTCCTTTTGAGGCTAACCGATGTATAACGAAGTATTATGACTCTTAATCACCTATTCGTTTGCAAATATGGATAAAATAACGAAACGAATAGCATGTTTCCTCGAATGAAGACTTGTGTGCGTTGTACGCATTGGTTTCAATGCGAGAGTGATAGGATTGCTCCTTTTGAGGCTAACCGATGTATAACGAAGTAATATGACTCTTAATCACCTATTTGTTTGCAAATATGGATGAAAAAAGGAAACAAATAGCAAGTTTCCTCGAATGAAGACTTGTGTGCGTTGTACGCATTGTTTTCTATGCGAGAGTGATAGGATTGCTATTTTTGAGGCTAACCGTAGTATAACGTAGTAATATGACTCTAATTCACCTATTTCTTTGCAAATTTTGAGGAAATATCGAAACGAATAGCAAGTTTCCTCCACTGAAGACTTGTGTGCGTTGTATGCATTGGTTTCAATGCGAGAGTGATAGGATTGCTCCTTTTGAGGCTAACCGATGTATAACGAAGTAATATGACTCTTAATCACCTATTTGTTTGCAAATATGGATGAAATAAGGAAACAAATAGCAAGTTTCCTCAAATGAAGACTTGTGTGCGTTGTACGCATTGTTTTCAATGCGAGAGTGATAGGATTGCTCCTTTAGAGGCTAACCGATGTATAACGTAGTAATATGACTCTAATTCACCTATTTCTTTGCAAATTTTGAGGAAATATCGAAACGAATAGCAAGTTTACTCGAATGAAGACTTGTGTGTATTGTACGCATGGGTTTCAATGCGAGAGTGATAGGATTGCTTCTGTTGAGCCTAACCGATGTATAACGAAGTAATATGACTCTTAATCACCTATTTGTTTGCAAATATGGATGAAATAAGGAAACGAATAGCAAGTTTCCTCAAATGAAGACTTGTGTGCGTTGTACGCATTGTTTTCAATGCGAGAGTGATAGGATTGCTCCTTTAGAGGCTAACTGATGTATAACGTAGTAATATGACTCTAATTCACCTATTTCTTTGCAAATTTTGAGAAATATCGAAACGAATAGCAATTTTCCTCAACTGAAGACTTGTGTGCGTTGTACGCATTGGTTTCAATGCGAGAGTGATATGATTGCTCCTTTTGAGGCTAACCGATGTATAACGAAGTAATATGACTCTTAATCACCTATTTGTTTGCAAATATGGATGAAATAAGGAAACAAATAGCAAGTTTCCTCGAATGAGGACATTGTGTGCGTTGTACGCATTGTTTTCTATGCGAGAGTGATATGATTGCTATTTTTGAGGCTAACCGAAGTATAACGTAGTAATATGACTCTAATTCAACTATTTCTTTGCAAATTTTGAGGAGATATCGAAACGAATAGCAAGTTTTCTCGAATGAAGACTTGTGTGCGTTGTACGCATTGGTTTCAATGCGAGAGTGATAGGATTGATCCATTTGAGGCTAACCGATGTATAACGAAGTAATATGACTCTTAATCACCTATTTGTTTGCAAATATGCATGAAATAAGGAAACAAATAGCAAGTTTCCTCGAATGAAGACTTGTGTGCGTTGTACGCATTGCTTTCTATGCGAGAGTGATAGGATTGCTCCTTTAGAGGCTAACCGATGTATAACGTAGTAATATGACTCTAATTCACCTATTTCTTTGCAAATTTTTTGGAAATATCGAAACGAATAGCAAGTTTACTCGAATGAAGACTTGTGTGTATTGTACGCATGGGTTTCAATGCGAGAGTGATAGGATTTCTCCTTTTGAGGCTAACCGATGTATAACGAAGTAGTATGACTCTTAATCACCTATTTGTTTGCAAATATGGATGAAATACGGAAACAAATAGCAAGTTTCCTAGAATGAGGACTTGTGTGCGTTGTACGCATTGTTTTCTATGCGAGAGTGATAGGATTGCTCCTTTAAAGGCTAACCGATGTATAACGTAGTAATATGACTCTAATTCACCTATTTCTTTGCAAATTTTGAGGAAATATCGAAACGAATAGCAAGTTTCCTCCACTGAAGACTTGTGTGCGTTGTACGCATTGGTTTCAATGCGAGAGTGATAGGATTGCTCCATTTGAGGCTAACCGATGTATAACGAAGTAATATGACTCTTAATCACCTATTTGTTTGCAAATATGGATGAAATAAGGAAACGAATAGCAAGTTTCCTCAAATGAAGACTTGTGTGCGTTGTACGCATTGTTTTCAATGCGAGAGTGATAGGATTGCTCCTTTAGAGGCTAACCGATGTATAACGTAGTAATATAACTCTAATTCACCTATTTCTTTGCAAATTTTGAGGAAATATCGAAACGAATAGCAAGTTTCCTCGAATGAAGACTTGTGTGTATTGTACGCATGGGGTTCAATGCGAGAGTGATAGGATTGCTCCTTTTGAGCCTAACCGATGTATAACGAAGTAATATGACTCTTAATCACCTATTTGTTTGCAAATATGGATGAAATAAGGAAACGAATATCAAGTTTCCTCAAATGAATACTTGTGTGCGTTGTACGCATTGTTTTCAATACGAGAGTGATAGGATTGCTCCTTTAGAGGCTAACCAATGTATAACGTAGTAATATGACTCTAATTCACCTATTTCTTTGCAAATTTTGAGGAAATATCGAACCGAAAAGCAAGTTTACTCGAATGAAGACTTGTTTGTATTGTACGCATGGGTTTCAATGCGAGAGTGATAGGATTGTTCCTTTTGAGGCTAACCGATGTATAACGAAGTATTATGACTCTTAATCACCTATTCGTTTGCAAATATGGATAAAATAACGAAACGAATAGCAGGTTTCCTCGAATGAAGACTTGTGTGCGTTGTACGCATTGGTTTCAATGCGAGAGTGATAGGATTGCTCCTTTTGAGGCTAACCGATGTATAACGAAGTAATATTACTCTTCATCACCTATTTGTTTGCAAATATGGATGAAATAAGGAAACAAATAGCAAGTTTCCTCGAGTGAAGACTTGTGTGCGTTTAACGCATTGTTTTCTATGCGAGAGTGATAGGATTGCTATTTTTGAGGCTAACCGTAGTATAACGTAGTAATATGACTCTAATTCACCTATTTCTTTGCAAATTTTGAGGAAATATCGAAACGAATAGCAAGTTTCCTCCACTGAAGACTTGTGTGTGTTGTACGCATTGGTTTCAATGCGAGAGTGATAGGATTGCTCCTTTTGAGGCTAACCGATGTATAACGAAGTAATATGACTCTTAATCACCTATTTGTTTGCAAATATGGATGAAATAAGGAAACAAATAGCAACTTTCCTCGAATGAAGACTTGTGTGCGTTGTACGCATTGTTTTCTATGCGAGAGTGATAGGATTGCTATTTTTGAGGCTAACCGTAGTATAACGTAGTAATATGACTCTAATTCACCTGTTTCTTTGCAAATTTTGAGGAAATATCGAAACGAATAGCAAGTTTCCTCCACTGAAGACTTGTGTGCGTTGTACGCATTGGTTTCAATGCGAGAGTGATAGGATTGCTCCTTTTGAGGCTAACCGATGTATAACGAAGTAATATGGCTCTTAATCACCTATTTGTTTGCAAATATGGATGAAATAAGGAAACAAATAGCAAGTTTCCTCGAATGAAGACTTGTGTGCGTTGTACGCATTGCTTTCTATGCGAGAGTGATAGGATTGCTATTTTTGAGGCTAACCGTAGTATAACGTAGTAATATGACTCTAATTCACCTATTTCTTTGCAAATTTTGAAGAAATATCGAAACGAATAGCAAGTTTCCTCGAATGAAGACTTGTGTGCGTTGTACGCATGGGTTTCAATGCGAGAGTGATAGGATTGCTCCTTTTGAGCCTAACCGATGTATAACGAAGTAATATGACTCTTAATCACCTATTTGTGTGCAAATATGGATGAAATAAGGAAACGAATAGCAAGTTTCCTCAAATGAAAACTTGTGTGCGTTGTACGCATTGTTTTCAATGCGAGAGTGATAGGATTGCTCCTTTAGAGGCTAACCGATGTATAACGTAGTAATATGACTCTAATTCACCTATTTCTTTGCAAATTTTGAGGAAATATCGAAACGAATAGCAAGTTTACTCGAATGAAGACTTGTGTGTATTGTACGCATGGGTTTCAATGCAAGAGTGATAGGATTGCTCCTTTTGAGCCTAACCGATGTATAACGAAGTAATATGACTCTTAATCACCTATTTGTTTGCAAATATGGATGAAATAAGGAAACGAATAGCAAGTTTCCTCAAATGAAGACTTGTGTGCGTTGTACGCATTGTTTTCAATGCGAGAGTGATAGGATTGCTCCTTTAGAGGCTAATCGATGTGTAACGTAGTAATATGACTCTAATTCACCTATTTCTTTGCAAATTTTGAGGAAATATCGAAACGAATAGCAAGTTTACTCGAATGAAGATTTGTTTGTATTGTACGCATGGGTTTTAATGCGAGAGTGATAGGATTGCTCCTTTTGAGCCTAACCGATGTATAACGAAGTAATATGACTCTTAATCACCTATTTGTTTGCAAATATGGATGAAATAAGGAAACGAATAGCAAGTTTCCTCAAATGAAGACTTGTGCGCGTTGTACGCATTGTTTTCAATGCGAGAGTGATAGGATTGCTCCTTTAGAGGCTAACCGATGTATAACGTAGTAATATGACTCTAATTCACCTATTTCTTTGCAAATTTTGAGAAATATCGAAACGAATAGTAAGTTTCCTCAACTGAAGACTTGTGTGCGTTGTACGCATTGGTTTCAATGCGAGAGTGATAGGATTGCTCCTTTTGAGGCTAACCGATGTATAACGAAATAATATGACTCTTAATCACCTATTTGTTTGCAAATATGGATGAAATAAGGAAACAAATAGCAAGTTTCCTCGAATGAAGACTTGTGTGCGTTGTACGCATTGCTTTCTATGCGAGAGTGATAGGATTGCTATTTTTGAGGCTAACCGTAGTATAACGTAGTAATATGACTCTAATTCACCTATTTCTTTGCAAATTTTGAAGAAATATCGAAACGAATAACAAGTTTCCTCGAATGAAGACTTGTGTGCGTTGTACGCATGGGTTTCAATGCGAGAGTGATAGGATTGCTCCTTTTGAGCCTAACCGATGTATAACGAAGTAATATGACTCTTAATCACCTATTTGTTTGCAAATATGGATGAAATAAGGAAACGAATAGCAAGTTTCCTCAAATGAAGACTTGTGCGCGTTGTACGCATTGTTTTCAATGCGAGAGTGATAGGATTGCTCCTTTAGAGGCTGACCGATGTATAACGTAGTAATATGACTCTAATTCACCTATTTCTTTGCAAATTTTGAGGAAATATCGAAACGAATAACAAGTTTACTCGAATGAAGACTTGTGTGTATTGTACGCATGGGTTTCAATGCGAGAGTGATAGGATTGCTCCTTTTGAGCCTAACCGATGTATAACGAAGTAATATGACTCTTAATCACCTATTTGTTTGCAAATATGGATGAAATAAGGAAACGAATAGCAAGTTTCCTCAAATGAAGACTTGTGTGCGTTGTACGCATTGTTTTCAATGCGAGAGTGATAGGATTGCTCCTTTAGAGGCTAACCGATGTGTAACGTAGTAATATGACTCTAATTCACCTATTTCTTTGCAAATTTTGAGGAAATATCGAAACGAATAGCAAGTTTACTCGAATGAAGACTTGTGTGTATTGTACGCATGGGTTTCAATGCGAGAGTGATAGGATTGCTCCTTTTGAGCCTAACCGATGTATAACGAAGTAATATGACTCTTAATCACCTATTTGTTTGCAAATATGGATGAAATAAGGAAACGAATAGCAAGTTTCCTCAAATGAAGACTTGTGTGCGTTGTACGCATTGTTTTCAATGCGAGAGTGATAGGATTGCTCCTTTAGAGGCTAATCGATGTGTAACGTAGTAATATGACTCTAATTCACCTATTTCTTTGCAAATTTTGAGGAAATATCGAAACGAATAGCAAGTTTACTCGAATGAAGACTTGTGTGTATTGTACGCATGGGTTTTAATGCGAGAGTGATAGGATTGCTCATTTTGAGCCTAACCGATGTATAACGAAGTAATATGACTCTTAATCACCTATTTGTTTGCAAATATGGATGAAATAAGGAAACGAATAGCAAGTTTCCTCAAATGAAGACTTGTGCGCGTTGTACGCATTGTTTTCAATGCGAGAGTGATAGGATTGCTCCTTTAGAGGCTAACCGATGTATAACGTAGTAATATGACTCTAATTCACCTATTTCTTTGCAAATTTTGAGAAATATCGAAACGAATAGCAAGTTTCCTCAACTGAAGACTTGTGTGCGTTGTACGCATTGGTTTCAATGCGAGAGTGATAGGATTGCTCCTTTTGAGGCTAACCGATGTATAACGAAATAATATGACTCTTAATCACCTATTTGTTTGCAAATATGGATGAAATAAGGAAACAAATAGCAAGTTTCCTCGAATGAAGACTTGTGTGCGTTGTACGCATTGCTTTCTATGCGAGAGTGATAGGATTGCTATTTTTGAGGCTAACCGTAGTATAACGTAGTAATATGACTCTAATTCACCTATTTCTTTGCAAATTTTGAAGAAATATCGAAACGAATAACAAGTTTCCTCGAATGAAGACTTGTGTGCGTTGTACGCATGGGTTTCAATGCGAGAGTGATAGGATTGCTCCTTTTGAGCCTAACCGATGTATAACGAAGTAATATGACTCTTAATCACCTATTTGTTTGCAAATATGGATGAAATAAGGAAACGAATAGCAAGTTTCCTCAAATGAAGACTTGTGCGCGTTGTACGCATTGTTTTCAATGCGAGAGTGATAGGATTGCTCCTTTAGAGGCTAACCGATGTATAACGTAGTAATATGACTCTAATTCACCTATTTCTTTGCAAATTTTGAGGAAATATCGAAACGAATAACAAGTTTACTCGAATGAAGACTTGTGTGTATTGTACGCATGGGTTTCAATGCGAGAGTGATAGGATTGCTCCTTTTGAGCCTAACCGATGTATAACGAAGTAATATGACTCTTAATCACCTATTTGTTTGCAAATATGGATGAAATAAGGAAACGAATAGCAAGTTTCCTCAAATGAAGACTTGTGTGCGTTGTACGCATTGTTTTCAATGCGAGAGTGATAGGATTGCTCCTTTAGAGGCTAACCGATGTGTAACGTAGTAATATGACTCTAATTCACCTATTTCTTTGCAAATTTTGAGGAAATATCGAAACGAATAGCAAGTTTACTCGAATGAAGACTTGTGTGTATTGTACGCATGGGTTTCAATGCGAGAGTGATAGGATTGCTCCTTTTGAGCCTAACCGATGTATAACGAAGTAATATGACTCTTAATCACCTATTTGTTTGCAAATATGGATGAAATAAGGAAACGAATAGCAAGTTTCCTCAAATGAAGACTTGTGCGCGTTGTACGCATTGTTTTCAATGCGAGAGTGATAGGATTGCTCCTTTAGAGGCTAACCGATGTATAACGTAGTAATATGACTCTAATTCACCTATTTCTTTGCAAATTTTGAGAAATATCGAAACGAATAGCAAGTTTCCTCAACTGAAGACTTGTGTGCGTTGTACGCATTGGTTTCAATGCGAGAGTGATAGGATTGCTCCTTTTGAGGCTAACCGATGTATAACGAAGTAATATGACTCTTAATCACCTATTTGTTTGCAAATATGGATGAAATAAGGAAACAAATAGCAAGTTTCCTCGAATGAGGACATTGTGTGCGTTGTACGCATTGTTTTCTATGCGAGAGTGATAGGATTGCTATTTTTGAGGCTAACCGAAGTATAACGTAGTAATATGACTCTAATTCACCTATTTCTTTGCAAATTTTGAGGAGATATCGAAACGAATAGCAAGTTTCCTCGAATGAAGAGTTGTGTGCGTTGTACGCATTGGTTTCAATGCGAGAGTGATAGGATTGCTCCATTTGAGGCTAACCGATGTATAACGAAGTAATATGACTCTTAATCATCTATTTGTTTGCAAATATGCATGAAATAAGGAAACAAATAGCAAGTTTCCTCGAATGAAGACTTGTGTGCGTTGTACGCATTGCTTTCTATGCAAGAGTGATAGGATTGCTCCTTTAGAGGCTAACCGATGTATAACGTAGTAATATGACTCTAATTCACCTATTTCTTTGCAAATTTTTTGGAAATATCGAAACGAATAGCAAGTTTACTCGAATGAAGACTTGTGTGTATTGTACGCATGGGTTTCAATGCGAGAGTGATAGGATTTCTCCTTTTGAGGCTAACCGATGTATAACGAAGTAGTATGACTCCTAATCACCTATTTGTTTGCAAATATGGATGAAATAAGGAAACAAATAGCAAGTTTCCTCGAATGAGGACTTGTGTGCGTTGTACGCATTGTTTTCTATGCGAGAGTGATAGGATTGCTCCTTTAGAGGCTAACCGATGTATAACGTAGTAATATGACTCTAATTCACCTATTTCTTTGCAAATTTTGAGGAAATATCTTAACGAATAGCAAGTTTCCTCCACTGAAGACTTGTGTGCGTTGTACGCATTGGTTTCAATGCGAGAGTGATAGGATTGCTCCATTTGAGGCTAACCGATGTATAACGAAGTAATATGACTCTTAATCACCTATTTGTTTGCAAATATGGATGAAATAAGGAAACGAATAGCAAGTTTCCTCAAATGAAGACTTTTGTGCGTTGTACGCATTGTTTTCAATGCGAGAGTGATAGGATTGCTCCTTTAGAGGCTAACCGATGTATAACGTAGTAATATAACTCTAATTCACCTATTTCTTTTCAAATTTTGAGGAAATATCGAAACGAATAGCAAGTTTCCTCGAATGAAGACTTGTGTGTATTGTACGCATGGGTTTCAATGCGAGAGTGATAGGATTGCTCCTTTTGAGCCTAACCGATGTATAACGAAGTAATATGACTCTTAATCACCTATTTGTTTGCAAATATGGATGAAATAAGGAAACGAATATCAAGTTTCCTCAAATGAAGACTTGTGTGCGTTGTACTCATTGTTTTCAATGCGAGAGTGATAGGATTGCTCCTTTAGAGGCTAACCGATGTATAACGTAGTAATATGACTCTAATTCACCTATTTCTTTGCAAATTTTGAGGAGATATCGAAACGAATAGCAAGTTTCCTCGAATGAAGACTTGTGTGCGTTGTACGCGTTGGTTTCAATGCGAGAGTGATAGGATTGCTCCATTTGAGGCTAACCGATGTATAACGAAGTAATATGACTCTTAATCACCTATTTGTTTGCAAATATGCATGAAATAAGGAAACAAATAGCAAGTTTTCTCGAATGAAGACTTGTGTACGTTGTACGCATTGCTTTCTATGCGAGAGTGATAGGATTGCTCCTTTACAGGCTAACCGATGTATAACGTAGTAATATGACTCTAATTCACCTATTTCTTTGCAAATTTTGGGGAAATATCGAAACGAATAGTAAGTTTACTCGAATGAAGACTTGTGTGTATTGTACGCATGGGTTTCAATGCGAGAGTGATAGGATTTCTCCTTTTGAGGCTAACCGATGTATAACGAAGTAATATGACTCTTCATCCCCTATTTGTTTGCAAATATGGATGAAATAAGGAAACAAATAGCAAGTTTCCTCGAGTGAAGACTTGTGTGCGTTGTACGCATTGTTTTCTATGCGAGAGTGATAGGATTGCTATTTTTGAGGCTAACCGAAGTATAACGTAGTAATATGACTCTAATTCACCTATTTCTTTGCAAATTTTGAGGAAATATCGAAACGAATAGCAAGTTTACTCGAATGAAGACTTGTGTGTATTGTACGCATGGGTTTCAATGCGAGAGTGATAGGATTGCTCCTTTTGAGCCTAACCGATGTATAACGAAGTAGTATGACTCATAATCACCTATTTGTTTGCAAATATGGATGAAATAAGGAAACAAATAGCAAGTTCACTCGAATGAGGACTTGTGTGCGTTGTACGCATTGTTTTCAATGAGAGAGTGATAGGATTGCTCCTTTAGAGGCTAACCGATGTATAACGTAGTAATATAACTCTAATTCACCTATTTCTTTGCAAATTTTGAGGAAATATTGAAACGAATAGCAAGTTTCCTCGAATGAAGACTTGTGTGTATTGTACGCATGGGTTTCAATGCGAGAGTGATAGGATTGCTCCTTTTGAGCCTAACCGATGTATAACGAAGTAATATGACTCTTAATCACCTATTTGTTTGCAAATATGGATGAAATAAGGAAACGAATAGCAAGTTTCCTCAAATAAAGACTTGTGTGCGTTGTACGCGCTGTTTTCAATGCGAGAGTGATAGGATTTGTAACGCCCCCAAAATCCCCGCGCTTTCGATGCGGTGAACCTTGTGCGTTAATTTCGTACATCTATCGACTTAACCAATGATCCCATAATCATATTGGTTGAATTAGTCTTATTTTAGACTATACATTAAAAATTTCTCTTAACTTTGTCCCTGGATCTTAACTTGATCTCAGTCTCATAAGTATACAAGTATCAACTTGTATTTCATCCGTATAAATGGATAAAACCATATATAACGGTTTAATTTTAACCTTAGGATTTAAATATTCTATATACGTCCACTTGTAACGGTCTCATTCGTACTACAAGTATTAATATACAAAGATATCTCTTCATATCAATAATCCTACTTATATGGTATTCAGAATAGTAATAACGAGTTATACCTGGGTCCGAGGAACCTTAACGATGGATTTGACCAGTCAACATCGCTTAGTTCTGTCTCAGATGTACAGCACTCACAAGTTATTTACCGATCCTCATCCAGATAAATAGATCATTATCAATACTATGTTAAATTTTAACAATTCTAGGTTATATCAAAATAAAGACATAACAACATTCTGATGATAATTATTTATATCATTCATTCAATATTCGGTTACATGTTTGTTTGTTCGTATTACAACAGTCATTATGACATATACAAATACAATCAATTTACATGAAAACCTAATCTATGCTGCATCTTTAAGTTCATGATCTTCTTAACGTTCATCTTTAATCTGCAAATAAGGTTTTATTCGCAAGAATGAGCACGACGGCTCAGCAAGTCTAACATACAGCACATACGCAGTTTATGCTTTCATATAAACTTTAACATGCATTGACTGAACATAATTCTCCATTTAATATCACATATAACTCACGTTCCAATAATTTTTATCACATTGACACACAAAGTGTATAAATCATGTTCGTAACTCATAAACATAACGCATAACAGTTAGAAGGCTTGTAAACATCAGTTAAAGACTTCACATATCATCTATTGCATAATAACATGACATTATACATCTCATTTAACATTTTAACAATACTACACAAGTAGCACATAGCAAGAGTTAGAAGACTTGCCTTAAAACCGTGTTAGGGTTTTCCCGGGAAATCGTTAAACGCCTACAAAAAGGGTTACGCGACCCCGAACGTTAGTTTATCAAATTTTCCTTTTGAATAAGTCTTAGAATAACTTAACTAGACTATTTCCATAGGTGGAATCATTTCCTTAAGAGGCGAACTCAAAATTTTATTTTTTAGTGCTAGGATCCGAATGGTCCTTAAAAAAATTCAGCTTCGACCTATTTTATTGCGACGGCCATAACTTTGTCATACGAAAACATTTTTGAGTGATTCTTGAGTCTAAATTGCTTAGAATTTCATGATCTACAACTTTCATTTAGGTGTCTAAGGAAGATTCAGAAATTAAATTTTCGGAAATTACCAAAAATATTCTGCTAGTATATTAAACTTAACTTTCTTTGATCCGATTGGTAAAACATGATACCTCAAGCATTAATTTGCTAAGATAACATGTTCTAACACTCCGTATCACTTCATAACATAAAAATAACAAAATCATAAACCAACTTATATAAGATTTTATGACTTTTTCTCAAGAACACGAAGAACGAATCGAAGAACACGAAGAACACGAAGAACAAAGTTTCATCGTTCTTCGTTTCGACTACTAAAACTTGATGCCACAAGCATTATTTAGCAAGGCCATCATGTTTCATCATCCCATAACACTAAATTACCAAATCATAAACCTACTTATGTAGAAATTATGACTTTTGCTCAAGAACACACGAAGAACACGAAGAACGAAAAATCGTACATGGTAACGACTTATGTTCTTGAGCTTTTGGATTTCATACTTGAAATAATTTGAGCATTATAGCTGCTTACATATGTGATTATAACACTTTATAATTGACAAAATTTGGTCATTATAACGACTTGTTTACTTAATTATAACAATTTATAATAATACTCCAGAACATACGAAGAACACGGAGAACGGATAAACCGTACATGGATACGACGTATGTTCTTGAACTTTAAACTATGAAATGAAATTTGACATAACAACGACTTGCTCAAGTCATAAGGAACACAGAGAACGAAAAATCGTACATGGCTACGACTTATGTTCTTGAGCCTCGTCGGTAAAAATAAACATTACAATAACTAAGAATCGTACCTTTTATTATTGCAAGCTTTAACTATTTCTTTGCAATCGATTCTTGTCTCACAAGAACTCTCTCTATATTTTCTCTTTAGCTTTCAAAAATGGTAAAGAACTAATGAACTTAAGCCTTCTATTTATAGGAAAACCAAGGGTCGGGGTAGTTTGGTCATTAGTTTAAAAGCCAAGGGCATTTTAGTCATTTCGCACATTATTTAATTAATAAAACTAGAATAATATCTAGATATTTTCCAAGCCAAGCTTCTAGAAGCTTCCCGAGCTGTTTTGTCATTATTTCTTCCAATTTCGGTATATCGGATAAATCGCGTGCGATTAATTTAAAATATTTCGCATTAGTAATATAAGTTTTAATTACTTATACGTATTTTATTAATAAAATACATCATACAGTATTAATATGATGTCTCGTCTGACCCTCAAAGTTTTCCTTGAATTAATCTCGGATAACCTTCCGTGTATTTTTCTCAAATACACCTACCGGGCGACGCGATTGATAAATTTCTTTCATTCTGGACACTAATTATGATGGAATAATATAATTAGGTATTAATCTGATAAATTTGTTTATTCAAATTTAATGTTAACCTATCTCATGATCCGTTTGATAAAAACAATGCGGATGAATTAGCAGTTAATTATATAACAGTCTGATTCCAACTAAATGGTTAACTTATACTGATTTAAAATTTTGATATTACTGAGTTTTGTTCCGAATGAACACTTTTCTGTAAAGTGAAAAGTCCAAAAGACTTGGCACGTTTTTCGGTGAATAGTGTTTTTGACGACCATTTCTCAGAAAATGGTTAGAAGACCAAAAAGTCAAAAATAATATTTATTTTTGTCTTTTCCCTATTTCGTCTTATTCCCGACACACTTTTCGAGAAAATCTTTTATTGCTTATTACGCACCGGTGTTGCATACAAACACTGTATCCATCAACGGTTTGATCAAAAACGGAATGCGTTTTCGTTTAAAGAGCGATTTACGTTTTATTTATGGAAAAATATCAGTGGCTCCCTGGTATCTATTCCACGTATAAATGCTATATCGTGAAATAGAAAAAGTCCAAACGTTGAAAAGAACGTTCAAAAAGACGACAAACGTTTTCTCGTAAATTGTGTCTTTTTCGTCTTTTTCCCAAGAAAATTTTATTGATTCCCTGGCATCTAAACCTCATATTATCACTATGTCGTGAAATACAAGAAGTCCTACAGATGAAAGAAACGATCAAACGAATGAAAAACGTTTCTTCGTGAATAGTGCTTTTTACACGTTTTTCAAAAAAAACTTTTACTGACTATTACGTGTTTTTAAAGCATGGGAAGGTTGAATCTTGAAACAGAATGTCAATTTAACCTTCACATTTTTCTCAAGGGCCTAGGTTATTTTCTAGGGTTTAGACCCTAGGGTTAGGGTTTAGGTTTTAACTCTTTTTCCAATTTAGGTTTTTGCCCTAAATTGACTTCTGATTTTTAATAAGTGTTAAGGTTAACTACTTGAACCAAAACACAAAATCCTACACATAGATATTTCATACAGCACATTTAAAAGCTCAATTCAAGCTTTACTAATCACATAACACATAGTTTAGGTTAAAGAATTTAACCTCTTAGTTGTATACGATCGTAGTTTCGAGTCGTATATATTCTTTAAGATAGCTCAAGGTATGCTTGAGCAATCAATCTTAGGTTTTGAATTGACAACCTTGCTTAGATCTTGTTAGATCACTTTTGAAATATTTGGAATATTACATTCAACCCAACTTACAGGAATTTCGTCCTCGAAATTAACTTTACAATTACTTTAGTCATTTAATATCATATTTATAAGTGCTATAAATATTCAGGATATTACATTCTCTCCTTCTTATCAGAATTTCGTCCTCGAAATTATAATATAATCATCTCCAATTTACTCTTCAATATGAATTTTCTAAATTCATCTTTTATTCACATTAAACCTCCAATACTTTGATTAGGTCTAAACAATGTTCACTTATCTCTACACATTTCCTTTCATAACTCTAGGTTTTAAACATCTTTTCATACTCGACATTTAGTCTCATTCTTCCTTTATCTTGGATTCTTCTCACTTATACAGCGGTCAATCAAGACCTTTACCTTATTCAAAAACTATGAATACTATATAACCCATAATTTTTAAATCATCATCCGGAATGGAAACCATATCTTGTGTAGCAATCAATTAAGATTGAGAACACTTCATACTTTGTGTAGCAATCAATTAAGATTGAGAACACCATACATTGTGTAACAATCAATTAAGATCGAGAACACACATACGTTGTACTTTAGGTGATCAGCCTGTCGTACCATATAAGACGCGGTTTATTGCGTCTATCGAATTCCTACGTCCGTTCTTTTTTCATAACCAAAGGTGTCTAGCCGAAACAATTGGCATTGACTCATATTTAAACCATTCAAACTTTTTGAAAAACAATTTTATGACTGTATACCGCACCTTGCAAAGTGCGTTGATGACTCATCATGTATCATCTTCACGCCAGGCTAAATGGGGTGTCGATGAATAAATCATTTTTATTCTTCACATTAAATCCGTCTAGCCAAAACAATTAGCATAGACATATAAATAACATAGCTAGTGAAGAACTAACAAAATTTTCCAGTTCAACTAGTGAACCACTCTTTTCAAAGGCACACAAGTGCGAATATAATCATGAAGATGTAAGACCCCGAATTTTATGAAATACAAAATTTAATTTTTCTTCATATATATATTTTTTTGAAACAGTAAGGGGTTAAATTAACAAAATTGAAAGTTAAGGATGTTATGTGCAAATTTTATTTTGTCGGACAATATTCGCTTTGTCGGGGAATATTCGTTTGGTCGGGGAATATTCGTGCCGTACGACGGCGCCGAAATAATAAATTATTGGTGGACCCCACAACGGAATATTTGTCGGATATAGAAAACGACAGAAGTAACCTTTTTAAATAAAAATAGTCAACGGAACTGTTAAAATACCGGTGATAAAAGAATAGTAGCATACGGTAGTTTATGGTATTTTCTGTAGCACACGGTACTCTACAGTAACACACGGTATTGCATAGTGTCTCATATTATTGGTCTGATAATTGACACCGTAACTGTTATGCATCATTTCATCGATAATTGTCACTGCATAATATTTTATATTATCAATTTAATAATTGTTGTTGCACTGTTTTTAAAATTATTGAACCTAATAATTGTCACAGTAACATATGCACAGTAATTCACATTATTGAATCAATAATTGTCATTACACAGTAACGTATGCTTTATTTTACATTATTGTTATCTCTATTATGATGTTATTTAAACAGTTGTATTTCATTAATTTATTGACTTGATATCTAAGAGCTAACTATACTGTATTTATAACAATTAGTCATAATAATTGAATTGATAAAGTTATTTGTTTATTATATAAAGTTAGGTGATTATTAGGTGATATGAAATGAATGGTGTAGATTAAAGTGTGAATTATTGTTGAATAATTGAATTGATTTGTTTATAATATAAAGTTAGGTAATTATTAGGTGATATGAAATGAATGGTGTAGATTAAAGTGTGAATTATTGTTGAATAATTAAATTGATTTGTTTATAATATAAAGTTAGGTGATTATTAGGTGATATGAAATGAATGGTGTAGATTAAAGATAATATAATATTTGAAATGGATGGTGTAGATTAAAAGGTGATCTTTAAATGAATGGTTTAGATTAAATGAATGATAAGATTTTTGGCTATAAATAGAAGCCTTAACTTAAGGATTTTTCATAAACTTCCTTACTTGTTCTTTCTTTCTCTCTCTAAATACTTCTTGTGAAAGTTCTCTCTAAGTGTACTTAAGTCATCTTGAGTATTTGTGAAGATCTATAAGTATACGTGTACTGTTCAAGTTAATCAACCTCATTTAAATCAATATCCAGTCACGTGTTACGGTAAGGGATACCATCTTTTTCATCTTCCATTATTCAAACATACTATGGTAAGGGATTATCATTATTTGATTCTCGATAATAATATTGTTTCTTCCTTACTCATAAGACGTGCCTTTTATTTCCATGTATTAAATTGTGGGAATAACCTTACGGAGCGGATTGCCGCCTGTTGGTGAATAACCTTTCGTATTCATTCATTATTAATCTCTGAGAATAACCTTACGGAGCGGATTGCCGCCTGTTTGGTGAATAACTCTTTGTACTCAAATTCTATTAAATTGTGGGAATAACCTTACGGAGCGGATTGCCGCCTGTTGGTGAATAACCTTTCGTATTCATTCATTATTAATCTCTGAGAATAACCTTACGGAGCGGATTGCCGTCTGTTTGGTGAATAACTCTTTGTACTCAAATTCTATTAAATTGTGGGAATAACCTTACGGAGCGGATTGCCGCCTGTTGGTGAATAAACCTTTGTATTAATTTCCTTCACCTTTTGTTAATCAAACCTGCTACGGTAAGGGATATTATTTTCTTTCATACTCCTAAATCGAAATTTATTATGGAACTATTGCTTCTATAATTCCTGAAAATATTATATGTTCCATAATAGTTGAACTTCATTATTTCAACTGAACCTTCCTATTTACGTGAACCTTTCTATTGAATTGTAACCGTTATTCTGAACTGTGGATCTTGAATTTCACTCCACATCATGTTGACAATTTGGACATTATTTGAATCTGTACAAAGTAAACTTCCGATACTTATTGTTATCCTATTTCTTCTGTTCATCATTTACATCATTCTAATCATCCAAAAAATCAAGTTGTTGTGAATATCTGTGGCCGGGGGCACAGATGTGATATATTTGTTGAACAGATGATAGGTTAAAGGCGATATAATAGGTTAAAGGCGATACATCTGTTCGGTGTCTTTTATGGCACGTGGTGAATGTTCTCTTTGGCCCGTAGTGCAAAGATGAACTGTTGTTTGGTATGATTATGACCAAAGGCTGAATCTGGTATAATCATGACCGTTGGTGTTATATTGAATGTCTTTGGCCCGTAGTGCAAAGATGAACTGTTGATGTGCATGATTATGATCAGGAACTGTGAATTTGTATTATCTTGACTAATGATATTTCAGATGATAAAAGTTGATGATGTTTTTCCTAAAAAGAGAACCGAGTGGACATTATAGTCTGCATTATTCTTCTAATAGATTACTCATTCCGCTGCTATTATTGATCTGAACGTTGTTTAAGAATTTAACTGCAGTTTTTGATATAAACCTTGTAGTCTATTGTATTCTATCAAGAACTCAACTGTTGAAGACTAATGATAATTTATTTGTCATTATCTTAGTCATGATATTCTTTACTGGGCTATTTGAGCTCACCCTTTCTTTTGTTCCATTGTTTTTCAACAGGAGATGAAAACATAACAGGGTCTAGCCGGGGAATGGAGTGAGGGTCCGAGGAATAGTTATCATAGTCTTCACGTTTTGTAAAATAGTGTGGCAATAATAGTGAAGACTTAGTTGTGTATTATTATACACTGTATTGTTGTACGTTGTGCTTTGTTGTAATAATTTTGTTGTAGTATTTTGACGACTCAAGTTTGGGCTGTGTGAGCCCAGATTTGGGGGCGTCACAGTTGGCATCAGAGCTTAGGGATATGGTCTTTAATGGAGATCTGGGGTTAGAACTAGGAGGGGAGAGACGAATAGAATCAATCACTAGTGTGTCCTACCTAAATTAGATTTATTTTTATCTAATGAATCGATTTGAATGTAGGAACATGAAGAGATGAGTCAGTTTATTTGAACTAACATTTATTTTGTGACCACAGTTAATTATGGCATCTGAAAATCAGGAGGTTAACTATGAAATTACCGAAACAAATGTAGCTGTAAAACAAGAGGCGACGAATAATCTTCTTACAAACTCAGAGTTGAATCATTTGCCTAAGGCAAAAATTATGCGTGTTCTATCCAGTAAGGATGAAGGTGAAAGCTCTGCTACAGTCGTTCCAGATCCATTCTTAGAAGCAATTAAAGGAAGTAACGAACTTGCGGAAATTATTGCCTTTAATTTACTCACTAATTGGGAGAGTGATATCACCTGGTTATGCTCTATAACAAAGAATCAGAATATATGGACTTTTCATATTAGTCTTTGGGATTTATGGTGTTCCAGCTATGATTTTCAAGATTATTTAAAAATGATGTTTCTATACTTTTGGGCGTTACAATTTAGAGGAATTCAGGTTAAGTTAGTCACTATCGTGGAAACTGCAGTCTATCGAAAATACTATTTTAATGGAAATCATTGGTACCTTACTACTGATGAAGTTGATGAACACGAGAAACAGTTTGCTAGAGAATTATTCAGTGGTATTCATATGGTTGAAATACGTGAAGATCCGAATGAAGTATTCGGGATTCGATTTGACGATAACAGTCAAGAAACCGAATGAGATGATAATCGGTAAGCTATTCTTAAATTCTCGTGAAGTCTATGTCATGTTAGATACTGACTCTACCCACTCTTTTATCTCACCTATATGTACTCAACGTTTAAATTTGACTATTGAAAACTTAAATCTTGTCTTATCAGTTGAAACCTCATTGGGAGAAATACCTATTACATTTACTATCTATAAATCTTGCCTAGTTCAAATCAACAACCTTACATTACTTGTTGACCTTATTTCTTTGGAGATGCATGAATTTGATGTGATTTTAGGAATTGATTGGTTGACTACCCATCATGCTAAAATTGATTTTTTCCATAAGATTATTAGTTTTTATATTCCTAATCAACCTGTCATGCAAATTCAAGCAACTAAACCATTGAAATCTATAACTGTTATTTCTAGCCATAAAACCATTCGTTTATTGAAAAACGGATGTCAAGCCTTTTTAGCTCATGTCACTGATTTGAACAAAAATACGTCAAACTTGAATGATATTCTCATTGTTAATGAGTTTCCTGAAGAACTTCCTGGCTTACCCCCAAACCGTGAAATTGATTTTTGTATTGATCTTGAACTCGGTACCAAATCCATTTTCAAAGCCCCATACCGAATGGCTCCCATAGAATGCCAAGAGTTAAAAGTTTAATTATTAGATATTGGTATCATTCGTTCTAGTACAAAACTTATATCGAGCGAGGAATGCGAGAAGAGTTTCCAAGAACTCAAGAGGAGACTTGTTTCAGCTCCTGTTCTGACCATACCATCGGGATCGGGAGAATTCGTCATATTTAGCGATGCTTCAGACAAAGGTCTAGGCTGTGTCCTTATGCAACATGGAAATGTGAGAAAAATTATGAGAAAAGTTACCCTACTCATGATCTAGAGTTGGCAGCAGTCGTTTTCGCGTTGAAAATTTGGAGACACTATTTGTACGGAGAAAAAGTGGATATCTATACGGATCATAAAAGTTTCAAGTATTTCTTCACCTAGAAGGAACTCAACATGCGACAACGACGTTGGCTTGAGCTGTTAAAGGATTATGACCACACAATCCAGTATCACCCGGGAAAGGCGAACGTTGTAGCTGACGCTTTGAGCAGAAAATCTTATGCAAGTACAAGTGCACTGCTGACAACACAAAAGTGTATTTTGTACGACTTGCAAAAGATGGAGATAGAGCTAAAGACACCAGGGACCCGCTCGAAGATTGCTCATGTGCGAGTAGAACCAACTTTAATCGATAAAATTAAAGCTGCTCAAGCTACCGATCCGGAACTGATAAACATGATAAAGAAAGTACAAGAAGGTGCCATTCCCGAAGCAAGAATCGACGAGAAAGGAATACTTCGAGTCAACTCTCGACTCTGTGTTCCTAACGATCATGAATTAAAGCATAAAATCATGATGGAGGCACACAACACGCCGTTTGCAATCCACCCAGGAGGTACCAAGATGTATCGAGATCTTCGACATACATTTTGGTGGAACAATATGAAAAGAGAGATTGCGGAGTTTATCTCAAGGTGCCTAACTTGTCAACGTGTCAAGGCAGAGCATCAAGTTCCTAAAGGTCCATTACAATCACTTGAAGTTCCCGAATGGAAGTGGGAACACATCAATATGGACTTCGTGACGGGTCTTCCAAAAGTTTTTCAAGGCTTAGATGCAATTTGGGTGATCGTAGATAGATTGACCAAATCTGCTCATTTCTTGCCTATACGAGAAAACTTTTCACTTGAACGTCTTGCCGGTATGTACATAAATGAGATCGTGAGATTGCATGGCATGCCAGTTTCCATAGTTTCTGATCGAGATCCTAGATTCACTTCACGCTTTTGGATCAGTCTACAAAAAGCTATGGGCACTGAACTACGTTTTAGTTCTGCATACCATCCTCAAACGGACGGACAATCGGAAAGGACGATCCAGACCCTCGAAGATCTTTTGAGACTTTGTGTATTAGACTTCAAAGGAAGTTGGGATAAGTACTTGCCGTTGGTGGAATTTTCTTACAACAACAGTTACCAAGCAAGCATAGGCATGTCTCCATTCGAGGCATTGTATGGAAGGAAGTGTCGCTCTCCAATATGTTGGAATGAGGTAGGAGAAGCAAAATTGTTGGGACCCGAGTTGGTACGCTTGACGACCGAAAAGATCCAAATGATCCGACAACGAATACAGACCGCACAAGAACGACAAAAGAGTTATGCTGATCTTCATCGGAGAGACGAAAATTTCAACGTCGGAGATCATGTATTCTTACGTGTTTCTCCATGGAAAGGGGTTACGAGATTCGGAAAGAGAGGAAAGCTCAACCCTCGATTTATTGGCCCATTTGAAATCCTAGATCGAATAGGAACCGTAGCCTACAGACTAGCCCTACCACCAAGTATGTCTCGCATCCATAACGTTTTTCACATATCTATGTTACGTAAATATGTGAAGGACCCAAACCACGTCATTGAGTTAGAACCAGACGTTATAGCAGAGGATTTAACATACGAGGAGGTACCTGTTAAGATCCTGGATAAGAAGGAGCAGATCCTACGCTCAAAGGTTATACCTCAAGTTAAGGTTTTATGGAGGAACCAAGATACTGAGGAAATGACCTGGGAGCTAGAATCTGAGATGAAATCTAAGTATCCTTACCTCTTCGATATGTCAGGTACGTCAATTTCGGGGACGAAATTTCATAAGGAGGGGAGGTTGTAAGACCCCGAATTTTATGAAATACAAAATTTAATTTTTCTTCATATATATTTTTTTTGAAACAGTAAGGGGTTAAATTAACAAAATTGAAAGTTAAGGATGTTATGTGCAAATTTTATTTTGTCGGACAATATTCGCTTTGTCGGGGAATATTCGTTTGGTCGGGGAATATTCGTGCCGTACGACGGCGCCGAAATAATAAATTATTGGTGGACCCCACAACGGAATATTTGTCGGATATAGAAAACGACAGAAGTAACCTTTTTAAATAAAAATAGTCAACGGAACTGTTAAAATACCGGTGATAAAAGAATAGTAGCATACGGTAGTTTATGGTATTTTCTGTAGCACACGGTACTCTACAGTAACACACGGTATTGCATAGTGTCTCATATTATTGGTCTGATAATTGACACCGTAACTGTTATGCATCATTTCATCGATAATTGTCACTGCATAATATTTTATATTATCAATTTAATAATTGTTGTTGCACTGTTTTTAAAATTATTGAACCTAATAATTGTCACAGTAACATATGCACAGTAATTCACATTATTGAATCAATAATTGTCATTACACAGTAACGTATGCTTTATTTTACATTATTGTTATCTCTATTATGATGTTATTTAAACAGTTGTATTTCATTAATTTATTGACTTGATATCTAAGAGCTAACTATACTGTATTTATAACAATTAGTCATAATAATTGAATTGATAAAGTTATTTGTTTATTATATAAAGTTAGGTGATTATTAGGTGATATGAAATGAATGGTGTAGATTAAAGTGTGAATTATTGTTGAATAATTGAATTGATTTGTTTATAATATAAAGTTAGGTAATTATTAGGTGATATGAAATGAATGGTGTAGATTAAAGTGTGAATTATTGTTGAATAATTAAATTGATTTGTTTATAATATAAAGTTAGGTGATTATTAGGTGATATGAAATGAATGGTGTAGATTAAAGATAATATAATATTTGAAATGGATGGTGTAGATTAAAAGGTGATCTTTAAATGAATGGTTTAGATTAAATGAATGATAAGATTTTTGGCTATAAATAGAAGCCTTAACTTAAGGATTTTTCATAAACTTCCTTACTTGTTCTTTCTTTCTCTCTCTAAATACTTCTTGTGAAAGTTCTCTCTAAGTGTACTTAAGTCATCTTGAGTATTTGTGAAGATCTATAAGTATACGTGTACTGTTCAAGTTAATCAACCTCATTTAAATCAATATCCAGTCACGTGTTACGGTAAGGGATACCATCTTTTTCATCTTCCATTATTCAAACATACTATGGTAAGGGATTATCATTATTTGATTCTCGATAATAATATTGTTTCTTCCTTACTCATAAGACGTGCCTTTTATTTCCATGTATTAAATTGTGGGAATAACCTTACGGAGCGGATTGCCGCCTGTTGGTGAATAACCTTTCGTATTCATTCATTATTAATCTCTGAGAATAACCTTACGGAGCGGATTGCCGCCTGTTTGGTGAATAACTCTTTGTACTCAAATTCTATTAAATTGTGGGAATAACCTTACGGAGCGGATTGCCGCCTGTTGGTGAATAACCTTTCGTATTCATTCATTATTAATCTCTGAGAATAACCTTACGGAGCGGATTGCCGCCTGTTTGGTGAATAACTCTTTGTACTCAAATTCTATTAAATTGTGGGAATAACCTTACGGAGCGGATTGCCGCCTGTTGGTGAATAACCTTTCGTATTCATTCATTATTAATCTCTGAGAATAACCTTACGGAGCGGATTGCCGTCTGTTTGGTGAATAACTCTTTGTACTCAAATTCTATTAAATTGTGGGAATAACCTTACGGAGCGGATTGCCGCCTGTTGGTGAATAAACCTTTGTATTAATTTCCTTCACCTTTTGTTAATCAAACCTGCTACGGTAAGGGATATTATTTTCTTTCATACTCCTAAATCGAAATTTATTATGGAACTATTGCTTCTATAATTCCTGAAAATATTATATGTTCCATAATAGTTGAACTTCATTATTTCAACTGAACCTTCCTATTTACGTGAACCTTTCTATTGAATTGTAACCGTTATTCTGAACTGTGGATCTTGAATTTCACTCCACATCATGTTGACAATTTGGACATTATTTGAATCTGTACAAAGTAAACTTCCGATACTTATTGTTATCCTATTTCTTCTGTTCATCATTTACATCATTCTAATCATCCAAAAAATCAAGTTGTTGTGAATATCTGTGGCCGGGGGCACAGATGTGATATATTTGTTGAACAGATGATAGGTTAAAGGCGATATAATAGGTTAAAGGCGATACATCTGTTCGGTGTCTTTTATGGCACGTGGTGAATGTTCTCTTTGGCCCGTAGTGCAAAGATGAACTGTTGTTTGGTATGATTATGACCAAAGGCTGAATCTGGTATAATCATGACCGTTGGTGTTATATTGAATGTCTTTGGCCCGTAGTGCAAAGATGAACTGTTGATGTGCATGATTATGATCAGGAACTGTGAATTTGTATTATCTTGACTAATGATATTTCAGATGATAAAAGTTGATGATGTTTTTCCTAAAAAGAGAACCGAGTGGACATTATAGTCTGCATTATTCTTCTAATAGATTACTCATTCCGCTGCTATTATTGATCTGAACGTTGTTTAAGAATTTAACTGCAGTTTTTGATATAAACCTTGTAGTCTATTGTATTCTATCAAGAACTCAACTGTTGAAGACTAATGATAATTTATTTGTCATTATCTTAGTCATGATATTCTTTACTGGGCTATTTGAGCTCACCCTTTCTTTTGTTCCATTGTTTTTCAACAGGAGATGAAAACATAACAGGGTCTAGCCGGGGAATGGAGTGAGGGTCCGAGGAATAGTTATCATAGTCTTCACGTTTTGTAAAATAGTGTGGCAATAATAGTGAAGACTTAGTTGTGTATTATTATACACTGTATTGTTGTACGTTGTGCTTTGTTGTAATAATTTTGTTGTAGTATTTTGACGACTCAAGTTTGGGCTGTGTGAGCCCAGATTTGGGGGCGTCACAGAAGATCTAGCATAGCTAGAAGATTTTTGAAATACCCTCAATCCTCTATCTTTTCCATTATTCTCTAACCATAACACAAGTTTTGCAAATATATAGTAATATAGTAAACTGATTGGTTGTTTTAAACCAAGTACAAACAAATATATTAGTTGCCCTTCTCATCAACACGGAATTGAAATGTCTCAGCGCACATTGGTACTGATCAATATCGCACTGAATAGACAAATCGTAGCCACATCTCACAAGTCGGTTCGACTAACATATCATAGCCCAAGTCCATAACAAGGTTCGTTCGCTCAGTAACTAACATACAAATATTTTTTAAAACTATAGTTATGACGTAACAACTACTAACTAGTCAATATACATATGAGAAAAGAATCACCTTCTCAAAATATATACAAAGAAGAGTTGACACAAGATTTTAATTTACTTATCAATATAGCAAACTGAGTTATTCCTCCACCCAAGAACTAATGAATCAGTTCCCCGTCTCATCAACACTATCCTCAAATGATTTCATTCAGTGTGTAACCCGCTTTGAGAACACTGACCATGAATCATCCATACCAACAGTGTAGTTAGATCGGTTCTATGAAGCATATTAAACTCTTTCCCATACAAGAGAGTCGTTCTACTCAGTTTTACTAATATGAGTTTTCAATTGAAATCCCTAATCGTTCTATAACTATTTTAGTCACTTTCTTTTCTTAATTCATTCTTTCATCATTTACATTCCTTATGAGTTTACTCATCTCTTTTCTTAGGTATAATTACACAACATACCATACACACCATTTCATTTTTATGAAACAGTTTCACACAAAAACTAATAAGATTATTTTATCTTATTGCTTGCTTTGAGAACTCTTTATGAGTCTATTTAACTTCAGATATTCTCGTAAAGAGTTTATCTTTATTCATTATATTTCTTTCACATAATAATTTTTATGTATTAAGATTTAGTAAGATTTATGCATATCTTTTAATTATATACGGACTCTTCACAAGTCCATTTCTTTTTAATCTATCAGATTATACTCCAAGGTACTTGTTACCTCAAAACTATAATCCACTGCTCTGATACCAACTGTAACGCCCCCAAAATCCCCGCGCTTTCGATGCGGTGAACCTTGTGCGTTAATTTCGTACATCTATCGACTTAACCAATGATCCCATAATCATATTGGTTGAATTAGTCTTATTTTAGACTATACATTAAAAATTTCTCTTAACTTTGTCCCTGGATCTTAACTTGATCTCAGTCTCATAAGTATACAAGTATCAACTTGTATTTCATCCGTATAAATGGATAAAACCATATATAACGGTTTAATTTTAACCTTAGGATTTAAATATTCTATATACGTCCACTTGTAACGGTCTCATTCGTACTACAAGTATTAATATACAAAGATATCTCTTCATATCAATAATCCTACTTATATGGTATTCAGAATAGTAATAACGAGTTATACCTGGGTCCGAGGAACCTTAACGATGGATTTGACCAGTCAACATCGCTTAGTTCTGTCTCAGATGTACAACACTCACAAGTTATTTACCGATCCTCATCCAGATAAATAGATCATTATCAATACTATGTTAAATTTTAACAATTCTAGGTTATATCAAAATAAAGACATAACAACATTCTGATAATAATTATTTATATCATTCATTCAATATTCGGTTACATGTTTGTTTGTTCGTATTACAACAGTCATTATGACATATACAAATACAATCAATTTACATGAAAACCTAATCTATGCTGCATCTTTAAGTTCATGATCTTCTTAACGTTCATCTTTAATCTGCAAATAAGGTTTTATTCGCAAGAATGAGCACGACGGCTCAGCAAGTCTAACATACAGCACATACGCAGTTTATGCTTTCATATAAACTTTAACATGCATTGACTGAACATAATTCTCCATTTAATATCACATATAACTCACGTTCCAATAATTTTTATCACATTGACACACAAAGTGTATAAATCATGTTCGTAACTCATAAACATAACGCATAACAGTTAGAAGGCTTGTAAACATCAGTTAAAGACTTCACATATCATCTATTGCATAATAACATGACATTATACATCTCATTTAACATTTTAACAATACTACACAAGTAGCACATAGCAAGAGTTAGAAGACTTGCCTTAAAACCGTGTTAGGGTTTTCCCGGGAAATCGTTAAACGCTTACAAAAAGGGTTACGCGACCCCGAACGTTAGTTTATCAAATTTTCCTTTTGAATAAGTCTTAGAATAACTTAACTAGACTATTTCCATAGGTGAAATCATTTCCTTAAGAGGCGAACTCAAAATTTTATTTTTTAGTGCTAGGATCCGAATGGTCCTTAAAAAAATTCAGCTTCGACCTATTTTATTGCGACGGCCATAACTTTGTCATACGAAAACATTTTTGAGTGATTCTTGAGTCTAAATTGCTTAGAATTTCATGATCTACAACTTTCATTTAGGTGTCTAAGGAAGATTCAGAAATTAAATTTTCGGAAATTACCAAAAATATTCTGCTAGTATATTAAACTTAACTTTCTTTGATCCGATTGGTAAAACATGATACCTCAAGCATTAATTTGCTAAGATAACATGTTCTAACACTCCGTATCACTTCATAACATAAAAATAACAAAATCATAAACCAACTTATATAAGATTTTATGACTTTTTCTCAAGAACACGAAGAACGAATCGAAGAACACGAAGAACACGAAGAACAAAGTTTCATCGTTCTTCGTTTCGACTACTAAAACTTGATGCCACAAGCATTATTTAGCAAGGCCATCATGTTTCATCATCCCATAACACTAAATTACCAAATCATAAACCTACTTATGTAGAAATTATGACTTTTGCTCAAGAACACACGAAGAACACGAAGAACGAAAAATCGTACATGGTAACGACTTATGTTCTTGAGCTTTTGGATTTCATACTTGAAATAATTTGAGCATTATAACTGCTTACATATGTGATTATAACACTTTATAATTGACAAAATTTGGTCATTATAACGACTTGTTTACTTAATTATAACAATTTATAATAATACTCCAGAACATACGAAGAACACGGAGAACGGATAAACCGTACATGGATACGACGTATGTTCTTGAACTTTAAACTATGAAATGAAATTTGACATAACAACGACTTGCTCAAGTCATAAGGAACACGGAGAACGAAAAATCGTACATGGCTACGACTTATGTTCTTGAGCCTCGTCGGTAAAAATAAACATTACAATAACTAAGAATCGTACCTTTTATTATTGCAAGCTTTAACTATTTCTTTGCAATCGATTCTTGTCTCACAAGAACTCTCTCTATATTTGCTCTTTAGCTTTCAAAAATGGTAAAGAACTAATGAACTTAAGCCTTCTATTTATAGGAAAACCAAGGGTCGGGGTAATTTGGTCATTAGTTTAAAAGCCAAGGGCATTTTAGTCATTTCGCACATTATTTAATTAATAAAACTAGAATAATATCTAGATATTTTCCAAGCCAAGCTTCTAGAAGCTTCCCGAGCTGTTTTGTCATTATTTCTTCCGATTTCGGTATATCGGATAAATCGCGTGCGATTAATTTAAAATATTTCGCATTAGTAATATAAGTTTTAATTACTTATACGTATTTTATTAATAAAATACATCATACAGTATTAATATGATGTCTCGTCTGACCCTCAAAGTTTTCCTTGAATTAATCTCGGATAACCTTCCGTGTATTTTTCTCAAATACACCTACCGGGCGACGCGATTGATAAATTTCTTTCATTCTGGACACTAATTATGATGGAATAATATAATTAGGTATTAATCTGATAAATTTGTTTATTCAAATTTAATGTTAACCTATCTCATGATCCGTTTGATAAAAACAATGCGGATGAATTAGCAGTTAATTATATAACAGTCTGATTCCAACTAAATGGTTAACTTATACTGATTTAAAATTTTGATATTACTGAGTTTTGTTCCGAATGAACACTTTTCTGTAAAGTGAAAAGTCCAAAAGACTTGGCACGTGTAATATTCCGAACTTCCGAGAGACTTGTAATCCGACTTTATGTGAATAAATAAAGCTTGAATTACATCTTATATGTGTTATGGAATCTTCGTTATTGTTTATTTATATGTTTCGGTTCAAGTATACAACCTTAGCACGAAAACGGAACATAAAAGTTTTTTTTCGAAAATCTGAAAAGAAGATAAAACCTAAACCCTAAACCCTAGGGTCTAAACCCTAGGAAATCTAACCTAAGCCCCCGAGCGAAACGTGTACGTCGAAATGACATTCTGTTTCAGGATTCATCTTTCCCGTACTTTGAAAACACAATATAGCCGATAAAAGTTTTTCTCGAAAAGCGCGTCGGGTATAGGACGAAATAGGGAAAAGACGAAAAATATTTTTTGTGCTTTTTTTGATCGTCTAACCATTTTCTGAGAAATAGAAATCAAAGACACTATTCACCGAAAAACGTGCAATGTCTTTTTGACTTTTCGTTTTGCAGAATAGTGTTTATTCGGAACAAAACTCCGTAATATCTGACTTTTAAATCAGTAAAGACCAATTCAACTGGAATACTTAGAAATGAACTAGGTTAAAGATAACTGGATTAGGAACCCTAATCTAGACTTAAACCTAGTTACAGAATAATTAAATTATCTAACTAATTAACCTAATTAGGTGATTAACACTAATCCGGTTGGAATTGAACTAGGTTAAGGTAACTAGATTACCATTTAACCTAATTAACATGTAATTAAACTTAACCTAACTAGGATTAAGATTAATTAAACTATAGATTAACCTAATCTATATGTTAAACTAATCGGTGAATTAATAAACCTAATTAACCTAAGTTATTGCTAATTAACCTAACCTTGATTAAGCTAGATTATCAAGTGGACTAATCTAACCTTGGTCAAGCTTGGTAAATGACCATGACTACCCCTCAAATAAATGCTTAAATGACCAACCAAACAAGGCCTAATACTATTCATTTGGTAGGCTAATTGGTGGACCAATCAAAAGCTAACATGTATGGTTTTGTGATGTCACCAAACATGATGATTACTAGCATTTAATGGCATAAAATCAGACCTTTGGGTCATTCATATCAAGTGGGCAAGGGTGGTGCACTTGAAGTTAGCTTAGCTTGGAAGTTTTGTAACAAAGACCCTTTTGCCCTAGCTTTGGTTGGCCTATAAATAGCAAGCAATATTCACCCATTCTATCATTCATTTTCAAGCTCAAAAATCAAGTATCAAAGCTATACATATATTGAGAGAGAGTTCTAGTGAGTTACTATCTTGGATATTGCAAAGAAATAGTTAAAGCTTGCAAACACCAAAGGTACAATCTCTTATAGTTTTTATGTTCAATTTTTCTTTCGTCTTAAATTTTCAAAAGCTCAAGAACGCGAGTCGTAGCCATGTACGATTGTCGTTCTCCGTGTTCTTCACGTGTTCTTGAGCCTTTCTACATTTTGTAGTAGTTATAATGTCAAATTTCAATTCATAGTTTAAAGCTCAATGAACATACGTAGTGGTCATGTACGGTTCATCCGTTCTCCGCGTATGCGTATGTTCTCGAGCATTTTTATAAATTGTTTTAATCAATTATACAAGCCGTTATAATGACCAATTTTTGTCAACTATAAAGTGTTATAATCACTTATGTAAGCAGTTATAATGCTCAAATTATTTCATGTACGAAAACCAAAAGCTCAAGAACATAGTCGTTACCATGTACGGTTTAACCGTTCTTCGTGTTCTTCGTATGTTCTTGAGCAAAAGTCATGAATCTTTCTATGAGAAGGTTTGTGATTTGTTATTTTTATGTTATAAAGTGATATTGAGTCTTACAACATGATTTCATAAAGAGTTAAAGCAAGCGGTACCATGTTTCACATGGTTAACCCTAAAAATATTGTTCAATGTAAGCATACTGACCTTTTTGCTAAAATTACGAAATTTTAAAGTCCGAATCTGCCTTAGTAACCTAAATGAAAGTTGTAGATCATGAAATTCTAAGCAATTTAGACTCAAAAATCACTTTAAAATGTTTCCGGATGACAAAGTTATGGCAGTTACCGGAAAGGACGTCAAAGCTGAAAATTTTAAGGGGCATTCGGGTGGAAGCACTAATTTTTGAGTTTTTGAGTTAGCCAAGTTTTCTAAAAATTCTACCAATGAAAATAGTCTAGTTTAGTGATAAAAACACGTATAGAACGAAAAAATACGATGAACTAACATTCGGTACACGAAACCCTTTGTATAGGCGCTTTAAACGATTACCGGGAAACCCTAAATTGTGCTAAAGGCAAGTTTTCTATCCTTAAACTTTGTTTACTTGCTTTCTATGTGATTTATACATTTTGTGTATGCAACGTGTTATAAATCTTTGATACGAGAGTTATTGCTTCTTGTTTCGGCATAACTTGCAAAATGAAATGATTATTCGTGATAAATTCGAATCATGCTTTATTATATCAAACCAAGTCGTCTTGGGGCGATCCTAACATGTGAAGTAAACTGAGATGAACAAATATGTATTACTGTTCTTGATCTGTCCAGTGTATTGTATGTTATGCATAACATAGGATGTCGTTAGGTTGATCCCCTTTCTATATCCACTGTAAAAGGTTCTAAGTCGAAAGACAAAGAACAGTTCAAGGTCTAACCACCATTCAGTCTTGCTATGTTAAAACATTTGTAAATATCAATTGTTATTCCATGAGTCCTTACAATCCTTATCGGTGTGAGTTCACTTATATGTTATGTGTTAAGACTTGCTGAGCATTTTAGCTCACCCTTGCATATAAACCTAATGTGCAGACAAACCCGAGAGCTCCGGCTCGAAGAAGAAAGGAAAGAAGAAATGCGTAGACTAGTTTACTGCTTTCCTTAACTGTTCTTAACTGTAGTCATAATGACATTTTGTAATAAGAACAAGTTCAACACATGTAACCGAATATTATATAAATATTATCAAGTTTTATCACATTCTCTTGTTACGTCTTTACTTTGATTAAACTTAGAATTGTTAAAACTTAACATAGTATTAATAATGATCTATTTATCTGGATGAGGATCGGTAAATAACTTGTGAGTGCTGTACATCCGAGACAGGACTAAGCGATGTTGACTAAGTCAAATCCATCGTTAAGGTTCCTCGGACCCAGGTATAACTCGTTATTACTATTCTGAATGTCGGATAAGTAGGATTATTAATATGAAGAGATATCACTATAACCAAATACGTTTCGAATGAGGGTTTTAACTATTTGGGTAATGTTCTGTACGGAAAGAGAATTTTGCACCGGACAAAGATACAACCATTTGTCACGGATAAAGATGCAAACATTTATCACGGGTGAAGATGCAAACATTCACCGCGAGATTCTCTGTTCCCAAGAGCCGTCCTAATGATTTAATGCCGTGAATGTTGGAACATATAAAGTTATAGAATATCTAAATATTAAGGATAAAATGTTATGTTTGAGTATTAAGTCTCTTGTATTGATTACAAGGACTTGATATAAAATAATGAAAGATCTTTGGGAATTAAGATGAGAACTTTGTTTGAGAATAAAGGAAATCATCTATAAACCTATTGATTTAGCATTTATAGTGAGCACCAAGTCATCTATAGTAAGTATAGTGATTTGGGGGCGTCACAGGTTGGTATCAAAGCTGTAGATTATAGCTCTAAAGTAGCAAGTACTTTAGGATATAATCTGATCGTTTAAGTTAAATAGACTTGTGAAGAGTCTAATAGATAATTAAAAGATGATAATAAACTTTAAATCTTAATTAATTAAAAGACATTATGTGAAAGAACTATACTAATTAAAGTCAATCTTGTTTTGTAGAAATGGCTGACATACATGAAGACAACGCTCAAGTCTTGGACTACGAAAGTGATCCGAGCGAGCATTCTAGTAGTGAATCTGAAATAGAGGAGCCAAATCAGAACTTGGAACTACATGATGCCGGAGAGGCAAACCCCATAGAAGATGAAGATGTAATAGACCTACCAACTTACGATGAGATCATCGCCGAGTTGGAAGAGGATGCTGCTGAAATGATGGCATATGGAGAAGCTCAAGAAGAGCGTGTGGAACAACTCCAAAATGAAAACCAGGCCAACATGAACAAGGCCAATGGTATTATGGAGGTACTAGAAAGGAGGTGGTTGGATGAAGCTGAAAGAAGCTACCAACTACAGATGCAGCTAGAAGCTTCCCAAGAGGAAGTATACCTCCTGCGAGCAAATCGTGCTCATATTAAACGAGCTTATACTGCTACTTATGCCAAGCTCGAGAAAAAAATAATTAAATTCCCTTCACCCGCCAAAGATTTGGGGTTCGAAATAAATAGGTCTGTGGTACTTAGTATGATCCACAAGATCAAAAAGAAGGCTAGAAAGATTTAGTCGAATAACGTGTAATATATTAGTATGTTGTAAATGTTTTGTTTAGCATTTCCCATTTTTATAAGGGATGTTAATAGTTGTTAAGTAATTAAGCTCATTCGGATAATGTACTACAAATTTTATTTATATAAGAAGTTTGTTTAAGAAATATGTCTTGCAATTTTTAATGCTTTCATATTTACACGTATGTTTCATTTTATTTAGAAAATGGCACCACCAAGACCAAGAACCAGGGCAACAGCAGCAAGTGTTAGTGACGAAAGTAATGTTCAGACTCCCGATCCTATGCAACAATTCCTAGATAGGCTAATAGGAGTCTTAGATAATAGAACTGCAAATAATGTCCCACCACCACCCCCACAACCACAACCACAACCACAACCACAAATACTAATACCACCACCTCAGCCACAACCCCAACCACAGAAAGTCTTATTTAAAGACTTTAAAAATGTAGGTCCTCTCGAATTCAAAGGAACTGCTGAGCCTATAGAGGCTCAGTGCTGGATAAATGAAATAGAAAAAGCCTTTGACTTAGCAGAGGTTGCTGAGGATAAAAAGACTAAGTTTGCCACTTACCTTATGAAGGGGGAGGCAAACTTCTGGTGGGAGGCCACCAAAGCCCGTGTCGGGGGAGGAGTGGTTGCGTGGGAAGCATTCAAGGAAATATTCTTTGAGAATTACTTCCCTAGAAGCTTGAAGAATAGAATGGAGGTACAATTTCTGAATTTAAAACAGGGGGACATGACTGTTCCCCAGTATGCCTCCAAATTCAATGAACTTGCTCGTTTCGCTCCAAATCAAGTAGATACGGAGGAACGAAAAGCAAGAAGGTTTGAGGAGGGTTTGAAACCCTGGATTCATGGTAAGGTAGCTGTCTTACAAATAGATAGTTACGCCCATCTTCTAGAAAAGGCTATCATTGCTGAAGGCAGTAGTGACGCTATCACAAAATTCAATAAGGAAAGGAATAATAATAAAGGAGGGAATGAAGGGGGGAAAAATAATAAGGGAGGAAATGGGGGAGGAAATAATAATAATAATAAAAGAAGATTCAATGGCGGAAACTCCCAACAAGGAGGGGAGAATAAAAAGAAAACATTGGAGCCATGTAAAAACTGCGGTAAACAACACGCAGGAGAGTGTCTAAAAGGGAAAAATGTTTGCTACAATTGCAAACAAGAGGGACACATAGCAACCGCATGTCCTAGCCCAAGGAAAGACACATGTTTTCACTGTGGAGCCACGGGGCATCCAGCTAAGTTGTGCCCCAAAAAGGGAGGAAATGCCGGAGGGGACAATAGCAACAAATCTACCCCAACAACTAATCCAGGTCGTCCAACAGCAAGGACATTCAACATGACCGTGGGAGATGCTGTAGCATCACAGGATGTAGTGTCAGGTATCATTCCGATCAACACCATAAGTGCTTACGTGCTATTTGATTCGGGTGCTACTTGCTCTTTTATTTCCCATGAATTTGCTAGAAAACTAAACGTGCCTAGTGAATTGTTAGAAAGTCCTTTAATGATAGAGGTTGCTAATAAAGAACTAATTCCTGTTAATAAGATCATAAAAGGTTGTTGCATAGTGATCAAGGGTCATGAGCTGAGAGTCGATCTTATTCCAATCCAATTAGGGGAATTTGATGTAATTCTAGGCATGGATTGGTTGACCAATCACCAAGCGATGATCGATTGTCAACAAAAGTCCGTTAAACTTCTTACAACGTCCAAGTCTACGGTAGTTTTCAACGGAAGTCAGTCACCAAAAAAATCCCGATGTCTAACTGCAAATCAAGCAAATGGATTACTTCAGAAGGGATGTCAGGGCTATTTGGCATATATCATAGACACCCAACAGAAAGGGTTAGATATAGACCAAATACCAGTGGTTAGAGAGTTTCAGGATGTCTTTCCCGATGATCTACCCGGTCTTCCACCTGATAGGGAGATTGAGTTCGTTATTGATTTAGCTCCTGGAACTGCACCGGTTTCAAAGGCCCCATACAGAATGGCGCCTGTGGAATTGAAGGAGTTGATGGTACAATTACAAGAATTGTTGGATAAGAAATACATTCAACCAAGTGTTTCTCCATGGGGAGCACCAGTGTTGTTTGTCAAGAAAAAGGATGGAACTTTAAGATTATGTGTTGATTATCGTGAACTCAATAAATTGACCATAAAGAATAAGTATCCATTACCTAGGATTGATGACTTGTTTGATCAACTCAAGGGAGCAGAGTATTTCTCTAAGATTGATCTACGGTCAGGTTACCACCAACTAAAAGTGAGAAAGGAAGATGTGCCGAAGACAGCATTTAGAACACGTTATGGACATTACGAGTTTCTAGTAATGTCCTTTGGATTAACGAATGCACCGGCAGCATTCATGGACTTGATGAATAGGGTTTTTAGGTCTTGCTTAGACAAGTATGTTGTGGTGTTCATCGACGATATTCTTATATACTCGAAAACACTAGAAGAACATGCTATGCACTTGAGAAGTGTACTAGAAACCTTACGGAAGGAACAACTCTATGCCAAATTTTCAAAATGTGAGTTCTGGCTAGAGAAAGTTCAGTTCTTAGGTCATGTGATTGACAAGAATGGAGTTTCAGTGGATCCATCAAAGATAGAAGCAGTAATAAACTGGGAACAACCAAAGACCCCAACTGAAGTGAGAAGTTTCTTAGGTTTAGCGGGGTACTATAGACGTTTCATTCAAGATTTTTCAAAGATAGCAACCCCGTTAACCAACTTAACTAGGAAAACCGTGAAGTATGCTTGGACAGATAAATGTGAAAAGAGCTTTCAAGAGCTAAAGAAGAGGCTAAGTGAGGCACCAGTATTATCACTACCTGATAATAGTGGAGGTCTTGTAGTCTACAGTGATGCCTCACATAAAGGATTAGGTTGTGTTTTAATGCAACATGGCAAAGTAATAGCTTATGCTTCGCGACAGCTAAAGGATTATGAGTTAAGGTATCCTACTCACGATCTAGAATTAGCGGCGGTAGTATTTGCTTTGAAGATTTGGAGGCATTACTTGTACGGGGAGAAGTGTGAAATTTATACAGATCACAAGAGTTTAAAGTATATCTTCACACAACGAGAGTTGAATATGAGGCAAAGACGATGGTTGGAATTGATTAAGGATTATGATTGTGAAATCCTATATCACCCAGGAAAAGCCAACGTAGTTGCAGATGCTTTGAGTAGGAAGAATCAAGAGAAGTTAAATGTGTTAACAACTCAGGAGGAATTGATTAAAGAGTTCGCTAGACTCGACATAGAAGTGAGAGTTCCTTCAGTCTCGACAAGGAAATTGTTCGTAATGGAAGATCACTCAACCTTGTTGGGTAACATTAAGAAAATCCAAAAGGAGGATGGAAATTATAGAAAGTTGAAAAAGTCAACAGAGGTTATAGACGGCAAATACAAGATGGACAAGGAGGGAATCATTAGATTTGAATCTAGAATTTGGATTCCTGCAGTTCAAGAACTCAAGGAAGAAATCATGTCAGGAGCACATAGTACTAAGTTTTCAGTACACCCAGGCAGTACCAAAATGTACAAAGACATAAGTCAACATTTCTGGTGGCCAAACATGAAGAGAGAGGTGGCTGAATTCGTTAGTAGGTGTTTGACATGTCAGCAAGTTAAAGCTGAGCATCAAAGACCAAGCGGATTGTTACAACCGTTAGAGATTCCAGAGTGGAAATGGGAGCATATTACAATGGATTTTGTAGTAGGCCTACCAACCACACAGAAGGGTCATGATGCCATTTGGGTAATAGTGGATAGACTAACCAAGTCAGCTCACTTTTTACCAATTAAGGTTAAGTTCACTTTGGATCGATTAGCAAAGCTATACATTAAAGAGGTTATCTCTAGACATGGCGTGCCAGTTTCAATTGTGTCAGATCGAGACCCAAGGTTCACCTCGAACTTCTGGAAAAGTCTTCAAGAACATCTAGGTACACAATTGAGAATGAGTACTGCTTATCACCCACAAACAGATGGTCAAAGTGAAAGGACTATCCAAACCTTGGAGGATATGCTAAGAGCTTGTATGATGGATTTTGAGGGAAGTTGGGAAGATCACTTACCTCTGGTGGAATTCTCTTACAACAATAGTTATCACGCTAGTATAGGAATGCCACCATATGAAGCTCTATATGGAAGGAAGTGTAGAACACCGATGTGTTGGGACGAAGTTGGTGAACGGAAGATGCTTGGGCCAGAATTGGTTCAACAAACAGCGGAGGTAGTTCGAACAATTCAATTGAGGTTACGAGCTGCTCAAGAAAGACAGAAGAGATATGCCGATCTACATCGACAAAAGAGAGACTTTGAAGTTGGTAGTCATGTTTTCCTAAAAGTATCTCCCTGGAAAGGAGAGATTCGTTTTGGAAAGAAAGGAAAACTGAGTCCAAGGTTTATAGGACCATTCGAAATATTACGAAGAATAGGTGAGGTAGCTTATGAAGTAGCCTTACCTCCAGAGCTGGAACATATACATAATGTATTTCATGTTTCAGTATTACGTCCCTATAAACCTGATTACAAACACGTTATCAGCTATGAACCCATTCAAATCGAGAAGGATCTGAGCTACGAAGAGATTCCTGTTAAAATTGTTGATAGGAAGGAACAAGTCTTGCGAAACAAGGTCATACCTTCAGTCAAGGTTATATGGAGAAATCAATCCATCGAAGAAGCAACGTGGGAGTTAGAAGATAAAATGAAGATAGAATATCCACATTTATTTTCTTAATTGTATAAGTTAATTTCGGGGACGAAATTCTTTTAAGGAGGGGTGAATGTAATATTCCGAACTTCCGAGAGACTTGTAATCCGACTTTATGTGAATAAATAAAGCTTGAATTACATCTTATATGTGTTATGGAATCTTCGTTATTGTTTATTTATATGTTTCGGTTCAAGTATACAACCTTAGCACGAAAACGGAACATAAAAGTTTTTTTTCGAAAATCTGAAAAGAAGATAAAACCTAAACCCTAAACCCTAGGGTCTAAACCCTAGGAAATCTAACCTAAGCCCCCGAGCGAAACGTGTACGTCGAAATGACATTCTGTTTCAGGATTCATCTTTCCCGTACTTTGAAAACACAATATAGCCGATAAAAGTTTTTCTCGAAAAGCGCGTCGGGTATAGGACGAAATAGGGAAAAGACGAAAAATATTTTTTGTGCTTTTTTTGATCGTCTAACCATTTTCTGAGAAATAGAAATCAAAGACACTATTCACCGAAAAACGTGCAATGTCTTTTTGACTTTTCGTTTTGCAGAATAGTGTTTATTCGGAACAAAACTCCGTAATATCTGACTTTTAAATCAGTAAAGACCAATTCAACTGGAATACTTAGAAATGAACTAGGTTAAAGATAACTGGATTAGGAACCCTAATCTAGACTTAAACCTAGTTACAGAATAATTAAATTATCTAACTAATTAACCTAATTAGGTGATTAACACTAATCCGGTTGGAATTGAACTAGGTTAAGGTAACTAGATTACCATTTAACCTAATTAACATGTAATTAAACTTAACCTAACTAGGATTAAGATTAATTAAACTATAGATTAACCTAATCTATATGTTAAACTAATCGGTGAATTAATAAACCTAATTAACCTAAGTTATTGCTAATTAACCTAACCTTGATTAAGCTAGATTATCAAGTGGACTAATCTAACCTTGGTCAAGCTTGGTAAATGACCATGACTACCCCTCAAATAAATGCTTAAATGACCAACCAAACAAGGCCTAATACTATTCATTTGGTAGGCTAATTGGTGGACCAATCAAAAGCTAACATGTATGGTTTTGTGATGTCACCAAACATGATGATTACTAGCATTTAATGGCATAAAATCAGACCTTTGGGTCGTTCATATCAAGTGGGCAAGGGTGGTGCACTTGAAGTTAGCTTAGCTTGGAAGTTTTGTAACAAAGACCCTTTTGCCCTAGCTTTGGTTGGCCTATAAATAGCAAGCAATATTCACCCATTCTATCATTCATTTTCAAGCTCAAAAATCAAGTATCAAAGCTATACATATATTGAGAGAGAGTTCTAGTGAGTTACTATCTTGGATATTGCAAAGAAATAGTTAAAGCTTGCAAACACCAAAGGTACAATCTCTTATAGTTTTTATGTTCAATTTTTCTTTCGTCTTAAATTTTCAAAAGCTCAAGAACGCGAGTCGTAGCCATGTACGATTGTCGTTCTCCGTGTTCTTCACGTGTTCTTGAGCCTTTCTACATTTTGTAGTAGTTATAATGTCAAATTTCAATTCATAGTTTAAAGCTCAATGAACATACGTAGTGGTCATGTACGGTTCATCCGTTCTCCGCGTATGCGTATGTTCTCGAGCATTTTTATAAATTGTTTTAATCAATTATACAAGCCGTTATAATGACCAATTTTTGTCAACTATAAAGTGTTATAATCACTTATGTAAGCAGTTATAATGCTCAAATTATTTCATGTACGAAAACCAAAAGCTCAAGAACATAGTCGTTACCATGTACGGTTTAACCGTTCTTCGTGTTCTTCGTATGTTCTTGAGCAAAAGTCATGAATCTTTCTATGAGAAGGTTTGTGATTTGTTATTTTTATGTTATAAAGTGATATTGAGTCTTACAACATGATTTCATAAAGAGTTAAAGCAAGCGGTACCATGTTTCACATGGTTAACCCTAAAAATATTGTTCAATGTAAGCATACTGACCTTTTTGCTAAAATTACGAAATTTTAAAGTCCGAATCTGCCTTAGTAACCTAAATGAAAGTTGTAGATCATGAAATTCTAAGCAATTTAGACTCAAAAATCACTTTAAAATGTTTCTGGATGACAAAGTTATGGCAGTTACCGGAAAGGACGTCAAAGCTGAAAATTTTAAGGGGCATTCGGGTGGAAGCACTAATTTTTGAGTTTTTGAGTTAGCCAAGTTTTCTAAAAATTCTACCAATGAAAATAGTCTAGTTTAGTGATAAAAACACGTATAGAACGAAAAAATACGATGAACTAACATTCGGTACACGAAACCCTTTGTATAGGCGCTTTAAACGATTACCGGGAAACCCTAAATTGTGCTAAAGGCAAGTTTTCTATCCTTAAACTTTGTTTACTTGCTTTCTATGTGATTTATACATTTTGTGTATGCAACGTGTTATAAATCTTTGATACGAGAGTTATTGCTTCTTGTTTCGGCATAACTTGCAAAATGAAATGATTATTCGTGATAAATTCGAATCATGCTTTATTATATCAAACCAAGTCGTCTTGGGGCGATCCTAACATGTGAAGTAAACTGAGATGAACAAATATGTATTACTGTTCTTGATCTGTCCAGTGTATTGTATGTTATGCATAACATAGGATGTCGTTAGGTTGATCCCCTTTCTATATCCACTGTAAAAGGTTCTAAGTCGAAAGACAAAGAACAGTTCAAGGTCTAACCACCATTCAGTCTTGCTATGTTAAAACATTTGTAAATATCAATTGTTATTCCATGAGTCCTTACAATCCTTATCGGTGTGAGTTCACTTATATGTTATGTGTTAAGACTTGCTGAGCATTTTAGCTCACCCTTGCATATAAACCTAATGTGCAGACAAACCCGAGAGCTCCGGCTCGAAGAAGAAAGGAAAGAAGAAATGCGTAGACTAGTTTACTGCTTTCCTTAACTGTTCTTAACTGTAGTCATAATGACATTTTGTAATAAGAACAAGTTCAACACATGTAACCGAATATTATATAAATATTATCAAGTTTTATCACATTCTCTTGTTACGTCTTTACTTTGATTAAACTTAGAATTGTTAAAACTTAACATAGTATTAATAATGATCTATTTATCTGGATGAGGATCGGTAAATAACTTGTGAGTGCTGTACATCCGAGACAGGACTAAGCGATGTTGACTAAGTCAAATCCATCGTTAAGGTTCCTCGGACCCAGGTATAACTCGTTATTACTATTCTGAATGTCGGATAAGTAGGATTATTAATATGAAGAGATATCACTATAACCAAATACGTTTCGAATGAGGGTTTTAACTATTTGGGTAATGTTCTGTACGGAAAGAGAATTTTGCACCGGACAAAGATACAACCATTTGTCACGGATAAAGATGCAAACATTTATCACGGGTGAAGATGCAAACATTCACCGCGAGATTCTCTGTTCCCAAGAGCCGTCCTAATGATTTAATGCCGTGAATGTTGGAACATATAAAGTTATAGAATATCTAAATATTAAGGATAAAATGTTATGTTTGAGTATTAAGTCTCTTGTATTGATTACAAGGACTTGATATAAAATAATGAAAGATCTTTGGGAATTAAGATGAGAACTTTGTTTGAGAATAAAGGAAATCATCTATAAACCTATTGATTTAGCATTTATAGTGAGCACCAAGTCATCTATAGTAAGTATAGTGATTTGGGGGCGTCACAGGTTGGTATCAAAGCTGTAGATTATAGCTCTAAAGTAGCAAGTACTTTAGGATATAATCTGATCGTTTAAGTTAAATAGACTTGTGAAGAGTCTAATAGATAATTAAAAGATGATAATAAACTTTAAATCTTAATTAATTAAAAGACATTATGTGAAAGAACTATACTAATTAAAGTCAATCTTGTTTTGTAGAAATGGCTGACATACATGAAGACAACGCTCAAGTCTTGGACTACGAAAGTGATCCGAGCGAGCATTCTAGTAGTGAATCTGAAATAGAGGAGCCAAATCAGAACTTGGAACTACATGATGCCGGAGAGGCAAACCCCATAGAAGATGAAGATGTAATAGACCTACCAACTTACGATGAGATCATCGCCGAGTTGGAAGAGGATGCTGCTGAAATGATGGCATATGGAGAAGCTCAAGAAGAGCGTGTGGAACAACTCCAAAATGAAAACCAGGCCAACATGAACAAGGCCAATGGTATTATGGAGGTACTAGAAAGGAGGTGGTTGGATGAAGCTGAAAGAAGCTACCAACTACAGATGCAGCTAGAAGCTTCCCAAGAGGAAGTATACCTCCTGCGAGCAAATCGTGCTCATATTAAACGAGCTTATACTGCTACTTATGCCAAGCTCGAGAAAAAAATAATTAAATTCCCTTCACCCGCCAAAGATTTGGGGTTCGAAATAAATAGGTCTGTGGTACTTAGTATGATCCACAAGATCAAAAAGAAGGCTAGAAAGATTTAGTCGAATAACGTGTAATATATTAGTATGTTGTAAATGTTTTGTTTAGCATTTCCCATTTTTATAAGGGATGTTAATAGTTGTTAAGTAATTAAGCTCATTCGGATAATGTACTACAAATTTTATTTATATAAGAAGTTTGTTTAAGAAATATGTCTTGCAATTTTTAATGCTTTCATATTTACACGTATGTTTCATTTTATTTAGAAAATGGCACCACCAAGACCAAGAACCAGGGCAACAGCAGCAAGTGTTAGTGACGAAAGTAATGTTCAGACTCCCGATCCTATGCAACAATTCCTAGATAGGCTAATAGGAGTCTTAGATAATAGAACTGCAAATAATGTCCCACCACCACCCCCACAACCACAACCACAACCACAACCACAAATACTAATACCACCACCTCAGCCACAACCCCAACCACAGAAAGTCTTATTTAAAGACTTTAAAAATGTAGGTCCTCTCGAATTCAAAGGAACTGCTGAGCCTATAGAGGCTCAGTGCTGGATAAATGAAATAGAAAAAGCCTTTGACTTAGCAGAGGTTGCTGAGGATAAAAAGACTAAGTTTGCCACTTACCTTATGAAGGGGGAGGCAAACTTCTGGTGGGAGGCCACCAAAGCCCGTGTCGGGGGAGGAGTGGTTGCGTGGGAAGCATTCAAGGAAATATTCTTTGAGAATTACTTCCCTAGAAGCTTGAAGAATAGAATGGAGGTACAATTTCTGAATTTAAAACAGGGGGACATGACTGTTCCCCAGTATGCCTCCAAATTCAATGAACTTGCTCGTTTCGCTCCAAATCAAGTAGATACGGAGGAACGAAAAGCAAGAAGGTTTGAGGAGGGTTTGAAACCCTGGATTCATGGTAAGGTAGCTGTCTTACAAATAGATAGTTACGCCCATCTTCTAGAAAAGGCTATCATTGCTGAAGGCAGTAGTGACGCTATCACAAAATTCAATAAGGAAAGGAATAATAATAAAGGAGGGAATGAAGGGGGGAAAAATAATAAGGGAGGAAATGGGGGAGGAAATAATAATAATAATAAAAGAAGATTCAATGGCGGAAACTCCCAACAAGGAGGGGAGAATAAAAAGAAAACATTGGAGCCATGTAAAAACTGCGGTAAACAACACGCAGGAGAGTGTCTAAAAGGGAAAAATGTTTGCTACAATTGCAAACAAGAGGGACACATAGCAACCGCATGTCCTAGCCCAAGGAAAGACACATGTTTTCACTGTGGAGCCACGGGGCATCCAGCTAAGTTGTGCCCCAAAAAGGGAGGAAATGCCGGAGGGGACAATAGCAACAAATCTACCCCAACAACTAATCCAGGTCGTCCAACAGCAAGGACATTCAACATGACCGTGGGAGATGCTGTAGCATCACAGGATGTAGTGTCAGGTATCATTCCGATCAACACCATAAGTGCTTACGTGCTATTTGATTCGGGTGCTACTTGCTCTTTTATTTCCCATGAATTTGCTAGAAAACTAAACGTGCCTAGTGAATTGTTAGAAAGTCCTTTAATGATAGAGGTTGCTAATAAAGAACTAATTCCTGTTAATAAGATCATAAAAGGTTGTTGCATAGTGATCAAGGGTCATGAGCTGAGAGTCGATCTTATTCAAATCCAATTAGGGGAATTTGATGTAATTCTAGGCATGGATTGGTTGACCAATCACCAAGCGATGATCGATTGTCAACAAAAGTCCGTTAAACTTCTTACAACGTCCAAGTCTACGGTAGTTTTCAACGGAAGTCAGTCACCAAAAAAATCCCGATGTCTAACTGCAAATCAAGCAAAGGGATTACTTCAGAAGGGATGTCAGGGCTATTTGGCATATATCATAGACACCCAACAGAAAGGGTTAGATATAGACCAAATACCAGTGGTTAGAGAGTTTCAGGATGTCTTTCCCGATGATCTACCCGGTCTTCCACCTGATAGGGAGATTGAGTTCGTTATTGATTTAGCTCCTGGAACTGCACCGGTTTCAAAGGCCCCATACAGAATGGCGCCTGTGGAATTGAAGGAGTTGATGGTACAATTACAAGAATTGTTGGATAAGAAATACATTCAACCAAGTGTTTCTCCATGGGGAGCACCAGTGTTGTTTGTCAAGAAAAAGGATGGAACTTTAAGATTATGTGTTGATTATCGTGAACTCAATAAATTGACCATAAAGAATAAGTATCCATTACCTAGGATTGATAACTTGTTTATTATCGTGAACTCAATCGTGTTGATTATGTGTTGTATTTCTTCGTGAATAGTGATTTTTACACGTTTTTCAAAAAAAACTTTTACTGACTATTACGTGTTTTTAAAGCGTGGGAAGGTTGAATCTTGAAACAGAATGTCAATTTAACCTTCACATTTTGCTCAAGGGCCTAGGTTATTTTCTAGGGTTTAGACCCTAGGGTTAGGGTTTAGGTTTTAACTCTTTTTCCAATTTAGGTTTTTGCCCTAAATTGACTTCTGATTTTTAATAAGTGTTAAGGTTAACTACTTGAACCAAAACACAAAATCCTACACATAGATATTTCATACAGCACATTTAAAAGCTCAATTCAAGCTTTACTAATCACATAACACATAGTTTAGGTTAAAGAATTTAACCTCTTAGTTGTATACGATCGTAGTTTCGAGTCGTATATATTCTTTAAGATAGCTCAAGGTATGCTTGAGCAATCAATCTTAGGTTTTGAATTGACAACCTTGCTTAGATCTTGTTAGATCACTTTTGAAATATTTGGGATATTACAGGATTGCTCCTTTAGAGGCTAACCGATGTATAACGTAGTAATATGACTCTAATTCACCTATTTCTTTGCAAATTTTGAGGAAATATCGAACCGAAAAGCAAGTTTACTCGAATGAAGACTTGTGTGTATTGTACGCATGGGTTTCAATGCGAGAGTGATAGGATTGCTCCTTTTGAGCCTAACCGATGTATAACGAAGTAATATGACTCTTAATCACCTATTTGTTTGCAAATATGGATGAAATAAGGAAACGAATAGCAAGTTTCCTCAAATGAAGACTTGTGTGCGTTGTACGCATTGTTTTCAATGCGAGAGTGATAGGATTGCTCCTTTAGAGGCTAACCGATGTATAACGTAGTAATATGACTCTAATTCACCTATTTCTTTGCAAATTTTGAGAAATATCGGAACGAATAGCAAGTTTCCTCAACTGAAGACTTGTGTGCGTTGTACGCATTGGTTTCAATGCGAGAGTTATAGGATTGCTCCTTTTGAGCCTAACCGATGTATAACGAAGTAATAGGACTCTTAATCACCTATTTGTTTGCAAATATGGATGAAATAAGGAAACAAATAGCAAGTTTCCTCGAATGAGGACTTGTGTGCGTTGTACGCATTGTTTTCTATGCGAGAGTGATAGGATTGCTATTTTTGAGGCTAACCGAAGTATAACGTAGTAATATGACTCTAATTCACCTATTTCTTTGCAAATTTTGAGGAGATATCGAAACGAATAGCAAGTTTCCTCGAATGAAGACTTGTGTGCGTTGTACGCATTGGTTTCAATGCGAGAGTGATAGGATTGCTCCATTTGAGGTTAACCGATGTATAACGAAGTAATATGACTCTTAATCACCTATTTGTTTGCAAATATGAATGAAATAAGGAAACAAATAGCAAGTTTCCTCGAATGAAGACTTGTGTGCGTTGTACGCATTGCTTTCTATGCGAGAGTGATAGGATTGCTCCTTTAGAGGCTAACCGATGTATAACGTAGTAATATGACTCTAATTCACCTATTTCTTTGCAAATTTTAGGGAAATATCGAAACGAATAGCAAGTTTACTCGAATGAAGACTTGTGTGTATTGTACGCATGAGTTTTAATGCGAGAGTGATAGGATTTCTCCTTTTGAGGCTAACCGATGTATAACGAAGTAATATGACTCTTAATCCCCTATTTGTTTGCAAATATGGATGAAATAAGGAAACAAATAGCAAGTTTCCTCGAATGAGGACTTGTGTGCATTGTACGCATTGTTTTCTATGCGAGAGTGATAGGATTGCTATTTTTGAGGCTAACCGAAGTATAACGTAGTAATATGACTCTAATTCACCTATTTCTTTGCAAATTTTGAGAAATATCGAAACGAATAGCAAGTTTCCTCGAAAGAAGCCTTGTGTGTATTGTACGCATGGGTTTCAATGCGAGAGTGATAGGATTGTTCCTTTTGAGGCTAACCGATGTATAACGAAGTATTATGACTCTTAATCACCTATTCGTTTGCAAATATGGATAAAATAACGAAACGAATAGCAGGTTTCCTCGAATGAAGACTTGTGTACGTTGTACGCATTGGTTTCAATGCGAAAGTGATAGGATTGCTCCTTTTGAGGCTAACCGATGTATAACGAAGTAATATGACTCTTAATCACCTATTTGTTTGCAAATATGGATGAAATAAGGAAACAAATAGCAAGTTTCCTCGAGTGAAGACTTGTGTGCGTTGTACGCATTGCTTTCTATGCGAGAGTTATAGGATTGCTATTTTTGAGGCTAACCGTAGTATAACGTAGTAATATGACTCTAATTCACCTATTTCTTTGCAAATTTTGAGGAAATATCGAAACGAATAGCAAGTTTCCTCGAATGAAGACTTGTGTGCGTTGTACACATGGGTTTCAATGCGAGAGTGATAAGATTGCTCCTTTTGAGCCTAACCGATGTATAACGAAGTAATATGACTCTTAATCACCTATTTGTTTGCAAATATGGATGAAATAAGGAAACGAATAGCAAGTTTCCTCAAATGAAGACTTGTGTGCGTTGTACGCATTGTTTTCAATGCGAGAGTGATAGGATTGCTCCTTTAGAGGCTAACCGATGTATAACGTAGTAATATGACTCTAATTCACCTATTTCTTTGCAAATTTTGAGGAAATATCGAAACGAATAGCAAGTTTCCTCGAATGAAGACTTGTGTGCGTTGTACGCATTGGTTTCAATGCGAGAGTGATAGGATTGCTCCTTTTGAGGCTAACCGATGTATAACGAAGTAATATGACTCTTAATCACCTATTTGTTTGCAAATATGGATGAAATAAGAAAACGAATAGCAAGTTTCCTCAAATGAAGACTTGTGTGCGTTGTACGCATTGTTTTCAATGCGAGAGTGATAGGATTGCTCCTTTAGAGGCTAACCGATGTATAACGTAGTAATATGACTCTAATTCACCTATTTCTTTGCAAATTTTGAGAAATATCGAAACGAATAGCAAGTTTCCTCAACTGAAGACTTGTGTGCGTTGTACGCATTGGTTTCAATGCGAGAGTGATAGGATTGCTCCTTTTGAGGCTAACCGATGTATAACGAAGTAATATGACTCTTATTCACCTATTTGTTTGCAAATATGGATGAAATAAGGAAACAAATAGCAAGTTTCCTCGAATGAGGACTTGTGTGCGTTGTACGCATTGTTTTCTATGCGAGAGTGATAGGATTGCTATTTTTGAGGCTAACCGAAGTATAACGTAGTAATATGACTCTAATTCACCTATTTCTTTGCAAATTTTGAGGAGATATCGAAACGAATAGCAAGTTTCCTCGAATGAAGACTTGTGTGCGTTGTACGCATTGGTTTCAATGCGAGAGTGATAGGATTGCTCCATTTGAGGCTAACCGATGTATAACGAAGTAATATGACTCTTAATCACCTATTTGTTTGCAAATATGCATGAAATAAGGAAACAAATAGCAAGTTTCCTCGAATGAAGACTTGTGTCCGTTGTACGCATTGCTTTCTATGCGAGAGTGATAGGATTGCTCCTTTAGAGGCTAACCGATGTATAACGTAGTAATATGACTCTAATTCACCTATTTCTTTGCAAATTTTGGGGAAATATCGAAACGAATAGCAAGTTTACTCGAATGAAGACTTGTGTGTATTGTACGCATGGGTTTCAATGCGAGAGTGATAGGATTTCTCCTTTTGAGGCTTACCGATGTATAACGATGTAATATGACTCTTAATCCCCTATTTGTTTGCAAATATGGATGAAATAAGGAAACAAATAGCAAGTTTCCTCGAGTGAAGACTTGTGTGCGTTGTACGCATTGTTTTCTATGCGAGAGTGATAGGATTGCTATTTTTGAGGCTAACCGAAGTATAACGTAGTAATATGACTCTAATTCACCTATTTCTTTGCAAATTGTGAGGAAATATCGAAACGAATAGCAAGTTTACTCGAATGAAGACTTGTGTGTATTGTACGCATGGGTTTCAATGCGAGAGTGATAGGATTGCTCCTTTTGAGCCTAACCGATGTATAACGAAGTAATATGACTCTTAATCACCTATTTGTTTGCAAATATGGATGAAATAAGGAAACAAATAGCAAGTTTCCTCGAGTGAAGACTTGTGTGCGTTGTACGCATTGTTTTCTATGCGAGAGTGATAGGATTGCTATTTTTGAGGCTAACCGAAGTATAACGTAGTAATATGACTCTAATTCTCCTATTTCTTTGCAAATTTTGAGGAAATATCGAAATGAATAGCAAGTTTACTCGAATGAAGACTTGTGTGTATTGTACGCATGGGTTTCAATGCGAGAGTGATAGGATTGCTCCTTTTGAGCCTAACCGATGTATAACGAAGTAATATGACTCTTAATCACCTATTTGTTTGCAAATATGGATGAAATAAGGAAACGAATAGCAAGTTTCCTCAAATGAAGACTTGTGTGCGTTGTACGCATTGTTTTCAATACGAGAGTGATAGGATTGCTCCTTTAGAGGCTAACCGATGTATAACGTAGTAATATGACTCTAATTCACCTATTTCTTTGCAAATTTTGAGAAATATCGAAACGAATAGCAAGTTTCCTCAACTGAAGACTTGTGTGCGTTGTACGCATTGGTTTCAATGCGAGAGTGATAGGATTGCTCCTTTTGAGGCTAACCGATGTATAACGAAGTAATATGACTCTTATTCACCTATTTGTTTGCAAATATGGATGAAATAAGGAAACAAATAGCAAGTTTCCTCGAATGAGGACTTGTGTACGTTGTACGCGTTGTTTTCTATGCGAGAGTGATAGGATTGCTATTTTTGAGGCTAACCGATGTATAACGTAGTAATATGACTCTAATTCACCTATTTCTTTGCAAATTTTGAGGAGATATCGAAACGAATAGCAAGTTTCCTCGAATGAAGGCTTGTGTGCGTTGTACGCATTGGTTTCAATGCGAGAGTGATAGGATTGCTCCATTTGAGGCTAACCGATGTAAAACGAAGTAATATGACTCTTAATCACCTATTTGTTTGCAAATATGCATGAAATAAGGAAACAAATAGCAAGTTTCCTCGAATGAAGACTTGTGTCCGTTGTACGCATTGCTTTCTATGCGAGAGTGATAGGATTGCTCCTTTAGAGGCTAACCGATGTATAACGTAGTAATATGACTCTAATTCACCTATTTCTTTGCAAATTTTGGCGAAATATCGAAACGAATAGCAAGTTTACTCGAATGAAGACTTGTGTGTATTGTACGCATGGGTTTCAATGCGAGAGTGATAGCATTTCTCCTTTTGAGGCTAACCGATGTATAACGAAGTAATATGACTCTTAATCCCCTATTTGTTTGCAAATATGGATGAAATAAGGAAACAAATAGCAAGTTTCCTCGAGTGAAGACTTGTGTGCGTTGTACGCATTGTTTTCTATGCGAGAGTGATAGGATTGCTATTTTTGAGGCTAACCGAAGTATAACGTAGTAATATGACTCTAATTCACCTATTTCTTTGCAAATTTTGAGGAAATATCGAAACGAATAGCAAGTTTACTCGAATGAAGACTTGTGTGTATTGTACGCATGGGTTTCAATGCGAGAGTGATACGATTGCTCCTTTTGAGCGTAACCGATGTATAACGAAGTAGTATGACTCATAATCACCTATTTGTTTGCAAATATGGATGAAATAAGGAAACAAATAGCAAGTTTCCTCGAGTGAAGACTTGTGTGCGTTGTACGCATTGTTTTCTATGCGAGAGTGATAGGATTGCTATTTTTGAGGCTAACCGAAGTATAACGTAGTAATATGACTCTAATTCACCTATTTCTTTGCAAATTTTGAGGAAATATCGAAACGAATAGCAAGTTTACTCGAATGAAGACTTGTGTGTATTGTACGCATGGGTTTCAATGCGAGAGTGATAGGATTGCTCCTTTTGAGCCTAACCGATGTATAACAAAGTAATATGACTCTTAATCACCTATTTGTTTGCAAATATGGATGAAATAAGGAAACGAATAGCAAGTTTCCTCAAATGAAGACTTGTGTGCGTTGTACGCATTGTTTTCAATGCGAGAGTGATAGGATTGCTCCTTTAGAGGCTAACCGATGTATAACGTAGTAATATGACTCTAATTCACCTATTTCTTTGCAAATTTTGAGGAAATATCGAACCGAAAAGCAAGTTTACTCGAATGAAGACTTGTGTGTATTGTACGCATGGGTTTCAATGCGAGAGTGATAGGATTGCTCCTTTTGAGCCTAACCGATGTATAACGAAGTAATATGACTCTTAATCACCTATTTGTTTGCAAATATGGATGAAATAAGGAAACGAATAGCAAGTTTCCTCAAATGAAGACTTGTGTGCGTTGTACGCATTGTTTTCAATGCGAGAGTGATAGGATTGCTCCTTTAGAGGATAACCGATGTATAACGTAGTAATATGACTCTAATTCACCTATTTCTTTGCAAATTTTGAGGAAATATCGAAACGAATAGCAAGTTTCCTCAACTGAAGACTTGTGTGCGTTGTACGCATTGGTTTCAATGCGAGAGTGATACGATTACTACTTTTGAGGCTAACCGATGTATAACGAAGTAATATGACTCTTAATCACCTATTTGTTTGCAAATATGGATGAAATAAGGAAACAAATAGCAAGTTTCCTCGAATGAGGACTTGTGTGCGTTGTACGCATTGTTTTCTATGCGAGAGTGATAGGATTGCTATTTTTGAGGCTAACCGAAGTATAACGTAGTAATATGACTCTAATTCACCTATTTCTTTGCAAATTTTGAGGAGATATCGAAACGAATAGCAAGTTTCCTCGAATGAAGACTTGTGTGCGTTGTACGCATTGGTTTCAATGCGAGAGTGATAGGATTGCTCCATTTGAGGCTAACCGATGTATAACGAAGTAATATGACTCTTAATCACCTATTTGTTTGCAAATATGAATGAAATAAGGAAACAAATAGCAAGTTTCCTCGAATGAAGACTTGTGTGCGTTGTACGCATTGCTTTCTATGCGAGAGTGATAGGATTGCTCCTTTAGAGGCTAACCGATGTATAACGTAGTAATATGACTCTAATTCACCTATTTCTTTGCAAATTTTGGGGAAATATCGAAACGAATAGCAAGTTTACTCGAATGAAGACTTGTGTGTATTGTACGCATGGGTTTTAATGCGAGAGTGATAGGATTTCTCTTTTTGAGGCTAACCGATGTATAACGAAGTAATATGACTCTTAATCCGCTATTTGTTTGCAAATATGGATGAAATAAGGAAACAAATAGCAAGTTTCCTCGAATGAGGACTTGTGTGCGTTGTACGCATTGTTTTCTATGCGAGAGTGATAGGATTGCTATTTTTGAGGCTAACCGAAGTATAACGTAGTAATATGACTCTAATTCACCTATTTCTTTGCAAATTTTGAGAAATATCGAAACGAATAGCAAGTTTCCTCGAAAGAAGACTTGTGTGTATTGTACGCATGGGTTTCAATGCGAGAGTGATAGGATTGTTCCTTTTGAGGCTAACCGATGTATAACGAAGTATTATGACTCTTAATCACCTATTCGTTTGCAAATATGGATAAAATAACGAAACGAATAGCAGGTTTCCTCGAATGAAGACTTGTGTACGTTGTACGCATTGGTTTCAATGCGAAAGTGATAGGATTGCTCCTTTTGAGGCTAACCGATGTATAACGAAGTAATATGACTCTTAATCACCTATTTGTTTGCAAATATGGATGAAATAAGGAAACAAATAACAAGTTTCCTCGAGTGAAGACTTGTGTGCGTTGTACGCATTTTTTTCTATGCGAGAGTGATAGGATTGCTATTTTTGAGGCTAACCGTAGTATAACGTAGTAATATGACTCTAATTCACCTATTTCTTTGCAAATTTTGAGGAAATATCGAAACGAATAGCAAGTTTCCTCCACTGAAGACTTGTGTGCGTTGTACGCATTGGTTTCAATGCGAGAGTGATAGGATTGCTACTTTTGAGGCTAACCGATGTATAACGAAGTAATATGACTCTTAATCACCTATTTGTTTGCAAATATGGATGAAATAAGGAAACAAATAGCAACTTTCCTCGAATGAAGACTTGTGTGCGTTGTACGCATTGTTTTCTATGCGAGAGTGATAGGATTGCTATTTTTTAGGCTAACCGTAGTATAACGTAGTAATATGACTCTAATTCATCTATTTCTTTGCAAATTTTGAGGAAATATCGAAACGAATAGCAAGTTTCCTCCACTGAAGCCTTGTGTGCGTTGTACGCATTGGTTTCAATGCGAGAGTGATAGGATTGCTCCTTTTGAGGCTAACCGATGTATAACGAAGTAATATGACTCTTAATCACCTATTTGTTTGCAAATATGCATGAAATAAGGAAACAAATAGCAAGTTTCCTCGAATGAAGACTTGTGTGCGTTGTACGCATTGCTTTCTATGCGAGAGTTATAGGATTGCTATTTTTGAGGCTAACCGTAGTATAACGTAGTAATATGACTCTAATTCACCTATTTCTTTGCAAATTTTGAGGAAATATCGAAACGAATAGCAAGTTTCCTCCACTGAAGACTTGTGTGCGTTGTACGCATTGGTTTCAATGCGAGAGTGATAGGATTGCTACTTTTGAGGCTAACCGATGTATAACGAAGTAATATGACTCTTAATCACCTATTTGTTTGCAAATATGGATGAAATAAGGAGACAAATAGCAACTTTCCTCGAATAAAGACTTGTGTGCGTTGTACGCATTGTTTTCTATGCGAGAGTGATAGGATTGCTATTTTTGAGGCTAACCGTAGTATAACGTAGTAATTTGACTCTAATTCACCTATTTCTTTGCAAATTTTGAGGAAATATCGAAACGAATAGCAAGTTTCCTCCACTGAAGCCTTGTGTGCGTTGTACGCATTGGTTTCAATGCGAGAGTGATAGGATTGCTCCTTTTGAGGCTAACCGATGTATAGCGAAGTAATATGACTCTTAATCACCTATTTGTTTGCAAATATGCATGAAATAAGGAAACAAATAGCAAGTTTCCTCGAATGAAGACTTGTGTGCGTTGTACGCATTGCTTTCTATGCGAGAGTTATAGGATTGCTATTTTTGAGGCTAACCGTAGTATAACGTAGTAATATGACTCTAATTCACCTATTTCTTTGCAAATTTTGAGGAAATATCGAAACGAATAGCAAGTTTCCTCGAATGAAGACTTGTGTGCGTTGTACGCATGGGTTTCAATGCGAGAGTGATAGGATTGCTCCTTTTGAGCCTAACCGATGTATAACGAAGTAATATGACTCTTAATCACCTATTTGTTTGCAAATGTGGATGAAATAAGGAAACGAATAGCAAGTTTCCTCAAATGAAGACTTGTGTGCGTTGTACGCATTGTTTTCAATGCGAGAGTGATAGGATTGCTCCTTTAGAGGCTAACCGATGTATAACGCAGTAATATGACTCTAATTCACCTATTTCTTTGCAAATTTTGAGGAAATATCGAAACGAATAGCAAGTTTCCTCGAATGAAGACTTGTGTGCGTTGTACGCATTGGTTTCAATGCGAGAGTGATAGGATTGCTCCTTTTGAGGCTAACCGATGTATAACGAAGTAATATGACTCTTAATCACCTATTTGTTTGCAAATATGGATGAAATAAGAAAACGAATAGCAAGTTTCCTCAAATGAAGACTTGTGTGCGTTGTACGCATTGTTTTCAATGCGAGAGTGATAGGATTGCTCCTTTAGAGGCTAACCGATGTATAACGTAGTAATATGACTCTAATTCACCTATTTCTTTGCAAATTTTGAGAAATATCGAAACGAATAGCAAGTTTCCTCAACTGAAGACTTGTGTGCGTTGTACGCATTGGTTTCAATGCGAGAGTGATAGGATTGCTCCTTTTGAGGCTAACCGATGTATAACGAAGTAATATGACTCTTATTCACCTATTTGTTTGCAAATATGGATGAAATAAGGAAACAAATAGCAAGTTTCCTCGAATGAGGACTTGTGTGCGTTGTGCGCATTGTTTTCTATGCGAGAGTGATAGGATTGCTATTTTTGAGGCTAACCGAAGTATAACGTAGTAATATGACTCTAATTCACCTATTTCTTTGCAAATTTTGAGGAGATATCGAAACGAATAGCAAGTTTCCTCGAATGAAGACTTGTGTGCGTTGTACGCATTGGTTTCAATGCGAGAGTGATAGGATTGCTCCATTTGAGGCTAACCGATGTATAACGAAGTAATATGACTCTTAGTCACCTATTTGTTTGCAAATATGCATGAAATAAGGAAACAAATAGCAAGTTTCCTCGAATGAAGACTTGTGTCCGTTGTACGCATTGCTTTCTATGCGAGAGTGATAGGATTGCTCCTTTAGAGGCTAACCGATGTATAACGTAGTAATATGACTCTAATTCACCTATTTCTTTGCAAATTTTGGGGAAATATCGAAACGAATAGCAAGTTTACTCGAATGAAGACTTGTGTGTATTGTACGCATGGGTTTCAATGCGAGAGTGATAGGATTTCTCCTTTTGAGGCTAACCGATGTATAACGATGTAATATGACTCTTAATCCCCTATTTGTTTGCAAATATGGATGAAATAAGGAAACAAATAGCAAGTTTCCTCGAGTGAAGACTTGTGTGCGTTGTACGCATTGTTTTCTATGCGAGAGTGATAGGATTGCTATTTTTGAGGCTAACCGAAGTATAACGTAGTAATATGACTGTAATTCACCTATTTCTTTGCAAATTTTGAGGAAATATCGAAACGAATAGCAAGTTTACTCGAATGAAGACTTGTGTGTATTGTACGCATGGGTTTCAATGCGAGAGTGATAAGATTGCTCCTTTTGAGCCTAACCGATGTATAACGAAGTAGTATGACTCATAATCACCTATTTGTTTGCAAATATGGATGAAATAAGGAAACAAATAGCAAGTTTCCTCGAGTGAAGACTTGTGTGCGTTGTACGCATTGTTTTCTATGCGAGAGTGATAGGATTGCTATTTTTGAGGCTAACCGAAGTATAACGTAGTAATATGACTCTAATTCTCCTATTTCTTTGCAAATTTTGAGGAAATATCGAAACGAATAGCAAGTTTACTCGAATGAAGACTTGTGTGTATTGTACGCATGGGTTTCAATGCGAGAGTGATAGGATTGCTCCTTTTGAGCCTAACCGATGTATAACGAAGTAATATGACTCTTAATCACCTATTTGTTTGCAAATATGGATGAAATAAGGAAACGAATAGCAAGTTTCCTCAAATGAAGACTTGTGTGCGTTGTACGCATTGTTTTCAATACGAGAGTGATAGGATTGCTCCTTTAGAGGCTAACCGATGTATAACGTAGTAATATGACTCTAATTCACCTATTTCTTTGCAAATTTTGAGAAATATCGAAACGAATAGCAAGTTTCCTCAACTGAAGACTTGTGTGCGTTGTACACATTGGTTTCAATGCGAGAGTGATAGGATTGCTCCTTTTGAGGCTAACCGATGTATAACGAAGTAATATGACTCTTATTCACCTATTTGTTTGCAAATATGGATGAAATAAGGAAACAAATAGCAAGTTTCCTCGAATGAGGACTTGTGTGCGTTGTACGCATTGTTTTCTATGCGAGAGTGATAGGATTGCTATTTTTGAGGCTAACCGATGTATAACGTAGTAATATGACTCTAATTCACCTATTTCTTTGCAAATTTTGAGGAGATATCGAAACGAATAGCAAGTTTCCTCGAATGAAGGCTTGTGTGCGTTGTACGCATTGGTTTCAATGCGAGAGTGATAGGATTGCTCCATTTGAGGCTAACCGATGTATAACGAAGTAATATGACTCTTAATCACCTATTTGTTTGCAAATATGGATGAAATAAGGAAACGAATAGCAAGTTTCCTCAAATGAAGACTTGTGTGCGTTGTACGCATTGTTTTCAATGCGAGAGTGATAGGATTGCTCCTTTAGAGGCTAACCGATGTATAACGTAGTAATATGACTCTAATTCACCTATTTCTTTGCAAATTTTGAGGAAATATCGAACCGAAAAGCAAGTTTACTCGAATGAAGACTTGTGTGTATTGTACGCATGGATTTCAATGCGAGAGTGATAGGATTGCTCCTTTTGAGCCTAACCGATGTATAACGAAGTAATATGACTCTTAATCACCTATTTGTTTGCAAATATGGATGAAATAAGGAAACGAATAGCAAGTTTCCTCAAATGAAGACTTGTGTGCGTTGTACGCATTGTTTTCAATGCGAGAGTGATAGGATTGCTCCTTTAGAGGATAACCGATGTATAACGTAGTAATATGACTCTAATTCACCTATTTCTTTGCAAATTTTGAGGAAATATCGAAACGAATAGCAAGTTTCCTCAACTGAAGACTTGTGTGCGTTGTACGCATTGGTTTCAATGCGAGAGTGATAGGATTGCTACTTTTGAGGCTAACCGATGTATAACGAAGTAATATGACTCTTAATCACCTATTTGTTTGCAAATATGGATGAAATAAGGAAACAAATAGCAAGTTTCCTCGAATGAGGACTTGTGTGCGTTGTACGTATTGTTTTCTATGCGAGAGTGATAGGATTGCTATTTTTGAGGCTAACCGAAGTATAACGTAGTAATATGACTCTAATTCACCTATTTCTTTGCAAATTTTGAGGAAATATCGAAACGAATAGCAAGTTTCCTCAACGGAAGACTTGTGTGCGTTGTACGCATTGGTTTCAATGCGAGAGTGATAGGATTGCTCCTTTTGAGGCTAACCGATGTATAACGAAGTAATATGACTCTTAATCACCTATTTCTTTGCAAATATGGATGAAATAAGGAAACAAATAGCAAGTTTCCTCGAATGAAGACTTGTGTGCGTTGTACGCATTGCTTTCTATGCGAGAGTGATAGGATTGCTATTTTTTAGGCTAACCGAAGTATAACATAGTAATATGACTCTAATTCGCCTATTTCTTTGCAAATTTTGAGAAATATCGAAACGAATATCAAGTTTCCTCGAATGAAGACTTGTGTGTATCGTACGCATGGGTTTCAATGCGAGAGTGATAGCATTTCTCCTTTTGAGGCTAACCGATGTATAACGAAGTAATATGACTCTTAATCACCTATTTGTTTGCAAATATGGATGAAATAAGGAAACGAATAGCAAGTTTCCTCAAATGAAGACTTGTGTGCGTTGTACGCATTGTTTTCAATGCGAGAGTGATAGGATTGCTCCTTTAGAGGCTAACCGATGTATAACGTAGTAATATGACTCTAATTCACCTATTTCTTTGCAAATTTTGAGGAAATATCGAACCGAAAAGCAAGTTTACTCGAAGGAAGACTTGTGTGTATTGTACGCATGGGTTTCAATGCGAGAGTGATAGGATTGCTCCTTTTGAGCCTAACCGATGTATAACGAAGTAATATGACTCTTAATCACCTATTTGTTTGCAAATATGGATGAAATAAGGAAACGAATAGCAAGTTTCCTCAAATGAAGACTTGTGTGCGTTGTACGCATTGTTTTCAATGCGAGAG